>JAQGAR010000350.1:0-16590 GCA_034697865.1 Oribatida sp. | reverse complement strand
TTTCATAATTTTACCTATCGTGGTTTTAAAGTTATGGACCCCCACTTTTCGGAACTTTGAGGGCCCCTCGCCGCCACACTTTAATGTCTAGATCAATTTTGAGAACAGATTCTGAAAGCTGTTTCGATGTAGAATCGAGTATTGCTGTGCTCATGGTGATCAGTTTTAAATCCAGGTCTGGTAACAACCCTTGTATTGTCCTTTGTAATCATAAATATATGGAGCCCCTTACTGAGCGGCGGAGCGATTCGAAGCGCGGCGACAATTTTGGCCAAAATGGCCGCCCGAACCCGATTTAAACTGAACTTAGGAACATTTAAACCTGATTCAACTAAATTTACTGGATCTAAACCAGATTTTAGGAGTTAAAAAGGTTAAGTGGCGCCTGAGGCTTTTTTTGGCTCACCACCCCTGGAAGCGAAGAGCTTGGGTAACCTTGGTTTAAAAAACTATAAAAACTTTGAAATTGTAAACAGATAGAACATTACCAATTGAATGAGCATACCAACATTTCTCTAATTGAGATAACTTAAAAATTTAGTGCTTCCAACGCTTAAAATCAGACTAATCTAGAATTTAGATCATTCTAATCTTAAAAATAAAGAAATTTGCTTTTTTCTATTTTTATTTTACTTGTATCCAGGTTCAATATTTTGAGTTTTTGTTGATGGCAATCATGGGGATCACTGATCAGTCTTGTGGTCGTATGGTGATCGGATTTGTTTAAAAAGTAAGTCTTGAAATTTGCGGAAAAACAGCTGCTGTTAATGTTAAATTGTACAGTATATTTTTTTTTACATAAACTTCTACATGAAATACATGGTATGTATAAACTCTGTTAATGATATTCAGCGCATGTCTTAACCAAACGTTGTTTACAAACAATTTGTTGTCAAAACTTTTTAAAAACATTTAAAGTTCTGATATTTTTTATTCATTTATTATTTACTTATTTTAGTATTAAAATCAATAAACATGGTTATTTACTTAATATTTATTCTAAATTTGGTTAATATTGTGTTTTGCAACGAAACAAAGTTTGAAATTTTGATCGAAAATCAAATAAGAATTATTAACAAAGATAACAAAAAGTATAGTTTAGACATATTTTGTACTTCGGGTCAACACATCTCAATCACAAACGCTTTGATGAGTTCTTACATCCATTTCCTGGATGGACCCAAATTTGTCGAAGTGTTTTCTCACCACAATTATAGTAAAATCATTGAACAGTTCCATAAGAGGCGATGGACACAAATAACTAAATGGCTGGAAACGGGATCTCTTGTAACGGATGTAATGATTCCAACTTTTCATTTGAATTGTATTGGAATCGCTTCTAAAGATTCGTATGAATTGGAACTAAGAATTGAATGTTTGTTTATTTCTTCATTGAATTCATAAAATATATAAAACCAGTTCTAAAATCAACCTGTGTACACCGGTGTACACCCTTTACCCACTGCTAGAAACGAAAAATCCTGAAGTACACCTAGAAGTTGAAAAGTTCAGGAAATGGCCGCCGCGCCCATTTCTCTGCCATTTTGTATGCTATTTTCGGCAATTCAGCCGCAAAAACCGGTTTTAACCTAATTTATCGTCAATATAAATTAAATTTGGGCATTTAATCCGCTTTAAGCCTAAATTTAGAATCAAAATCGTTTTCGGTACATGGCACTACTAAATGACACTACATGGCTAGACCGTCCTCCCCCTAGAATATTTATCAGAAATTTCGCAATACTACACCCTAGAACATCGGACCTTGGTTAGCTCTGATATAAAACGAGATCTCCTTGTTTCCTCAGTTTACCTTAGCTTAGATTCTATGAGATTGTGATCAAAATAATTGCGGTTATATTAAGTTGGGTTAGTCTGAGATTTGCGAAGAAAGCCTCAATTTTCTAATCTGTAATACAATAGTCTCAAAACTGACCACATATTTGTCCACTAAAATAGCACTGGATTTGTACCGATTGGCCACACTTTTGATTGGTTTGCTTTTATTCAATTTGGGTCCAAAGATGAGTCGGTAAGTAAACAATCGTCTAAAAATGTGTCTAATGCTCTAATTTAGGAGTTCCTTATTTTACTACATTTCTTGTGCCTCAATTGGAACGTTCGCATCGCTTCTGATTATATTCATAATTATCGGCAGATATTTTCCAAGAGTAGGTCTTATTTAAAGCTGTTCTTATTATAAAAAATTATTATGAAAACAGAAATTGTCGGCACTTCTTATAATGTTGGGATCGTCTGCTATAATATGTGCCTTCAAAATATTTTGGGAATCCTTTTGGCTTTTTTTGATGGAAAATAGCTTTTATGTCTTCATTTATATATTGCTATCGGTTCTCATAAGCACTTCTTTGGGCTATCGTTTCGGACCCATTACTAACCAAAAGACACTAAACCTAATGCAGTGGTTTTTGCAGGTAATTCACATAACAATCAAAGAATATATACTTTTCTTAATCTGTTTGATTTCAGTCAATTGGTTTAGTTTTTATTGGAATGAGTTCTCAAATTATTGAGTACTCGTGTATTGCTATTCTTATATCTATTCTCTGGACATTGATCCCCATTAAAAAGTTTATATCTTTTCAAATTCAAAGGTATGCCATTCTAATCATCAATTCTGACGATTAGTAAACCTTAATTCATAATATCTGTTATACCATTCGACTAATGAGTAAATTGCCTTCACATTAATTTTTAATTTTATGTATAGAAAAAAATATTCAAAAATCAAATTACTTACGGAATCCGAATATGAAATGCAAAGCGATATCCAAACGAAGAAAGCTTTAGAAGAGCTCAAAGCTTATTGTCGTAGCAATGAATGCAACGCCTGGAACATAATCAACAAACTGAAAGATCCCATCAGGTTTTCTCGCATTTGATTCTTAATTAAAGTTTTAATTATTAAAAGTTTTATTTGAGAACAGATTCGCGCGATTTATTAGTGGAGAAAATCATATCTCTGACAACGAAATAATGGTTTACGAAAACTCAGAATTCAATGATTTGATTAATTTCACTCAACTTTTTAATAATAATTTCAATCAATTTCCTCAAAATATTAATCACAATAACAATGAAACTAATGAAGACATGAGTGAACACAAATTCACAGATTCATCACATTTGCAGCAAACGAGTCACTAAATTGTGAGTTGAGTACAATAACTATTATTACTGATCAGTGATCTCATTTGGAGCTTGATCAAATTTGTTCGCATATGACGTCCTATTATGTAAATTGGACTCTTTTTGGGACTTACCGTTATACAAAAGATTTATTGCAAATGGAATACAACTAAAGTGAAAATCATTTTGAAGGATCCGATACTCAAGCTTTCAACGAATAGGCGTTTCCAAAGTAAATTAGCCTTAAGACTCACTCAAAGGAAGACCCGATTTACCACTGAATCGTTTAAAATAAATATTAGAATTACTCGATTTATTATCGACTCTAAAAATGAGTGAATACTGTTTTGATGTTCAGATAAAATAAAGTTGTTTTGAATTTTGATTTCGATCTGTGATTCGGAGCGAAAACATTAAACATAACATCAATTCATTGAATGAGAATTTTGTTTAAAAAATGTGTTTAAAAAACACTTTATCTACAAATCATTTGTTAATAATTTGAAAATTTAATCGAAATTTAATGAGAATTTTCTAAATTAAATAAATATTAGGCCAAATAATTATAGGTGTCTTTGGAACCGTCAGCCCTCTCCAGATATTCTTTTTCTATCAAAATGTCGATACATTTCTGGAGGGAAAAAATGGTTTAATTAAAGAAATAGAAGCGATGCGGTAATACCTTAATCACAGGAACGCTTGGCTTGAATCTAGAGGAGAGTTGATTGAAGACCTCCGCCAACAACTGTTGGTGTTTAAGCTTTTTTCGCATTTTCATAATTCGAACGATCGCTGCCTTCAGTGAAAAAACCATTGAATTAAACAAATGGATAAAAGAGAAGTAAATTACTTGAATGACGAGTTTTCTGTCCTCTTCGATGTGTTTGTGAGTCTTTTCCTGTTCTAACTTCAGTTCTGCTTTCATCGGAACGTTTATATTAACCCTTAATTTTTTGTTTTTGTAGCCAACAAAAAGAGATATAACAGTCTGTGGACTCAAGTTTTCCGTCTCTTCATCGTTGACCTCAGAGTCGTCGCAAACCAGTAGTTTGACTTTGAGCAGAATTTGGAGCACCTGCACCAACATGTCCATTTTTATTTGGGTGCTCTCGAATAACTGTTGAACTGTGAATTGATCCGAGTTATTATACTGGAGAAGGACTGCCATTTGGAAAGTTGAGGCCTGAAATCAATACATTAATACTCGTTTTGCCTCAAAAAGGATAATACCTGAAGAGTGTATTTGTTTTTGAAGCAGTTTGTAGTGATCTCTCCCTTAGACATAGAGTAGAGCCAATGCAACTTTCGGCCCGAGTGTTGTCCGCTATAAAATGTTGTGAACCTTTGGACACTCCGCTCGAGCTTTGAGTCAAATTTAAATTAAATGTAAACAAATTAAATAATTTAACCAAAGGATATACCTCTTGTGGCAGAGCAAATGTAAACGACTGTTGGAAAGGCCACGAACCGGAACTCAAAACTTGAATAGTAAAGTCAACTGAAAATATAAACTAATGTTAAAAATGTTAAAGATTTGAGTGAAAATGAATTTACGATCGAGAGGTTCATTAGAATTAGTCAAATGGGTCTTAAACTGCTCGTTGAGATCTTTACTGACACCGATGTCCTGAAACATTCGCTGCAATTTAGAGGTGTATTCGAAACCACAGGCTTGCTATCAGTCGGAGTCAAAACATCAATAATTATCATAAAACACAAGATTTCATACCTTTAGCTTTGAGATCATACTGGCCTCGGCGTCATCGCTGGCAGACATGTGTTGGACTAAACGTTTGGCCAACATTTTGCTGTAAAACTTTTGGAAGACATCTTTATCTTCGATGTATTTGAAAACAATCATCTGTTCGAAGAAATAATATATTTTGAGATTAATTTAAAAGCGAGGCCTAACATCTGGTTAAAAAACCCACCACTTGATTCAGGGTTTCTTCTAATTCCGTTTCTTCGGGGATTTTTGATGTCTTTTTTAAGAGTAGATCACAGTATTTGGCGAGCAGTTCCGGTGATTTACTCGAAGAGTTTGCCAAACGAGTGATTGAATTGTTGTTAATGAATTTGCCGCACGCCTTCAAATAAAAACTAATAAAAATAGGATTCTGTTAACGAAGGGCTTACTTTGTCGAGGGCAGCCACAAAGCCAGCGTCATTGTTGAAGGCGTCCACAACTAAAGCATTATACTTCTTATGGACTTCAAGGGTTGTGGTCACATAAATTTTGGGATCATTGAGAGCACTCTCTCCGCACCGTTCGATTGCATTGAGGCCCCGATTATGAATGTGGGCCTCCAAACGATTTCGAAGTTCTCCCAAACCGTTAGGAATTTTCTGAACCAATTGAAACATTCGACCCAAATCTTAGACAACAATTCAAATAAATTGATAGAAATCCAAATAAATGAAAGCAAACCATCGTTTTTGTCGTCATTCAGAAGGTTTTGAAATTCTGAGTGAAATATTTCCAAATGGTTTTCAATCAGAACTTTTTCACAGACTTTGGCCAAAGGGTTTAATGTGTTTTCGTGTAAATACAACTGAACTCTTCGCTGTTCTTCATATAGTCTTTGCTCAGCTTTTTTCATGTATTCGGTTACGGGATTGCGGTCCAGAAATTGTCTGCTCTCCATTTTGTAAAAACGTTCGGTGCCCTCAAAGAATCTAACTTCAAAGGCGTCGTGATATACACATAGGTTCGGACCTCTCGCTTGAGGGTCCTCTTCGTTGAGACCCAATTCCACTGTTTCATATAAAACACTCAAATAAAGGAAACCCAAGAAAATAAGGATAAATACCATAACAATTCATAACACCACTGACTAATCGTGTGTTTATTGTTTCGCCACTTCTTTCCTTTTCAATGAGTTTGAGTACAGAATTAGTGACGGGTTGATTCAGCTCTTTGAAGAGACAGTCCCTCCACGAGACTAAAGCCAACTGAATGTCAACAAAATATTAGTGACATTCGAACAAAAGAATGAACAGAAATGAGATAAGACCTGATATATTTCGTATATGCCTTTCCTGCCCTCATCGCACTCTCTTTTAACCCAATGTCTGTTAAGATAAGCACAGATCCCATTCAACACTTTACTTGAGAATTGGTATTCTTCCCATTGCTTTGTGTAGAATTTAAGAACTTCTTCGTCCATTAGATCAGTTCCATCCTATAGTCAGACAATAAATAAATCTCAAATTGGAGATCAAATGAAGAAATATCCAAACCTTCAATAAATGCTTTAAATAAGTTTCGAGAAAGTCTTTGAGGCGTTTATAAAGTTCATAACCGACAAACTGTGCGCCGCCCTGAGTGACACCCTTTTTGGTTCGGGAGCCGTTGGCCGTTAGATTGGGGCTAACGCTTTGCAGGACATTATTGGGAGAAATGTTGGCTGACCTCGAGTTTGACTGATGAACAGAAGTGCAGTAATTGTAGACATGTCTGGAGATTAAGTGAAAATGAGATAAAATTCGATTAAAAAGTGATTCATACGTATATAACTCCATATAACGATTTTTGGGCATATTTTGTCTCTTATTGGTATAGACCTGTTCGATACCAGTCCTGAGGTCACCCCAGATATGATCCAAATCAGTGTTTCTTAGACTTGAAGCCTGACTGCTGGACAGACGAGTACTCATAGTTGGTGTCGAAGATGGAGAAGACATAACTTTTAAAAATCAATGATTCACAACAAATCCAATCAAATTGTCTTTTCTTATAAAAAGTTTGACGCGATTTATGTTTTTATTGTTTTTTGTTTGGTTTTTGTTCAACGAATTGTTTCCAAAAATAGTTTTTAAATTTAATAAAAATACACTTTTTGTTTGTTTCGCGCGAACTATAGATCCAATGGTTTACTACAAAATCCTTTTACTCGAAATCAATCAAATTTTAAATAAATTATTGTTTATTAATAAACAAATTGTTTGCAAACCAAACATAAATCCAATCAAAATGGCGTTGAATTGAATGATTTGATGAAAATTATTGTCTTTAACTAAAAAATTGGCGAAACATTGAAACACGAGATTTAAAGAACGCATAAATCGTTGACCAAAACAAATGAACAAATGGTTTGGCTGTCAATGAGTTTCATTAAAATCATCATTAAATCAATGTTTGGATCGCAGTCTTGGCTCAACTGATTCGTCACAAACTCTCACAGTCATAGCACTGACAACAAAAGTTTAATGCATTTGAGCGCCAGATGGAGCTATCGATAGAGGAATGCCTACACTAACCAAACCTACACTTTTCCCCACAAAACCTAAAATCGTTATAATTGAGACAAATAACGTCTAATCCTTACTTCTGTTTATAGAAAAAGTACATTCAAACAAATTAATTTTAGTCATAACATAGTACTTAAATATGTGCTTCATTTTACGTAGTTTTTGTTAATTATAACGAATAGTGAGGTTGCTGTTTTTCATCATTAAAAGCAGTCATTGCGCTCAAAGTCAAGGATCACAACTGATGGCAACGAAGAGCAATAAACAAGTTTATTAAACTTCAATTTGCTTTTAATTTTCATTTATACTTATATTTAATTATCCATTTGATTATTTTGTAAACTCATTCCTAAATAAACTAATATTTCAAATGATTGCAAACACTTGAAGGCAAACAAACAATTTATGTCTCACAATATACGAGATATGAGAGGTCTTCTAAATTGCAAATTCCAATATTGATTTTTTTTAAAGAATATCCAATATTTAGTGGCAAATCTTAGGAGTGTCCACAAGGAGTGCCAATCACTCTTCTCAGTTGAACACATTTTATTATAGTTTTTATAATATACTTAAACAATTTATCGTTAGATATCTCCAACAGTGACCTAGCTAGTGTAGAATAGACAAATCCATACTATACTAGTATGATTTTAGTTCTTGGTGGAATATAGTTATTTTTAGTAGATTGATTGCAGGATGGAAGTTGTACCTATAAGCTAGGACTTGTCTTAGGTCAAAGCCCTAAATCTGAGTCCACTTTATTTGTTTAAATTGAATCATAAGATATATTGAATCCTTGTTCACTAAATCATTGTTCATTGAATTGTTTAATGATTTAAATATTGAAAATTAAATGTGAAGAAAGAATTAATTAGTAATCATAAGACAAAGACATATATTAAGTATTAGAATCTGAGTGAAAGCCAAACAAAATTATGCAAATCATGGATTTGATGATAAATTTTGTCCTATTTTTAGATTCTTTGAAATCAAATGATTTTCTGTAGAATGAGTTCAACAGAACACATGACTGAAATTCTTGAAACTAATTTCACGGATTTTATTGACAGTGAAAATATGACAAATCATTTTGAGTCTTGAATTGCAAATAAGACCAAGAGCTCTCTTGTACTTTCAGAATTTAAAATTCAGATAACAATAATTTAGAAGAGATTATAACTACTGTAGTATATTTTAATAATGATTGGCCTATTTTTGTCAAATTCTATTTTCCTCATATATTCACCAGCATTTAGCTAGAAAATTTCACATTATTATTGCACCTTGCTTAAATATTGTAACTACTAGTACTTAAGTATTTCAGAAAAAATTATTTGACATAAAATAAAATCACTTTAGTTTAACTTCGAATGAATTTTCATTTATAGTCTGGTCATTAAATTATGGCTTCGTTTTACAACTTATTTATTATATTTAACTAATATTCAGTGAATTGAAAAAGGGTAAAACAAAACATGATAGGGTCTCTCTAGGGATCTTTATTGATTAGTTGACATCAAACACTTTTGAAGAATACTGAAGAGGTATTTCTAAGATACTATTTGTTATCATCGGTTCGAAAAAATGAAATGAAATGCTTTGTATTATTGAGATCTCGAGAAAAGATTTGGCTGATAATCTAGCAGATTCCGAAATGAATCATCTAAATCCATTTAAATTGCCCTATCTTACTTAAAGTTACTAAAAATATTGGAAACATGCATATATTAGTGATTGATTATGAAAGTAATGAATCGATAAACAATAAATTTTTTTAGAATCAGTTTCTTCTGTGTATTTGACTGGTATTTGAAGGTTTAGTTTTGGCGGTGACTGACGTATGTCTTATATGGCTATCGATCCACGATCTATAAGCAGAGGTTTTCATATAAACTCCGGGTAAATTTGGTTCTGCGCATCGAATTCCATGCGATACTGTGCCGACCAAAACCCAGCGGCCATCTGATTGTGGTATCATAAGAGGACCGCCGGAATCGCCTTCACAAGAATCTTTACCACCTGTGAGATATCCAGCACAAACAAATGTATCGCGAATGGCTTTGATATGTCCGGCGTCTAAAAACATTTGTTGACAGTCACTATTGGCGAGTATCGGAAGTTTGACCACTTGAAGGATGCTAGGAATCGAACCGCCTGTCAATCAAATTAATATCAATATTTGATCAATATTTTTGAGGACAACCATAGCTTAATTTGCCCCAACCGGCCACATAAGCCACTTTCCCCATATAATCGACTTCTTGGTTGTCAGGCAAACAAATGGGAACGACGTGTGGCTGTACTTCGAAAGGACTCTCCAATTCTAAAAGTGCGATATCGTTCTCAAATGTATTAGGATTGTAATCGCGGTGAACAACCATTCTTTTAACGCGTTTGGCCACTGGTTTAAGACTCTCGATATCACCGGTCAAATCGTATTCGCCTAAAACCACAACCAGAGTACCTAAAAACCTATAAATATATATATTTTATATTTGCTGGTTTTATTCACTTTTTATACTAATATCTATAAACATACCCGGGCTGACAGTGAGCAGCAGTCAAAACCTTATTTCAAATAAATTGGTTAAAGATTTGTTATTGTTTTAAAATCTATTGTATACCCATTTATAATCAATTAAGACTCCGCCACATTTAGTTTTAACAAAAAGGCCTAACCATGTAGCTTCCTTGACGAGAACAACCCAGGGCCATTCTCCAAAATGTGCATTTCTTCCACCAACTACCCTACCACCGATTGGCCGAAGCGGACGTACCCCACATTCTAAGAGAATTCAATATTCTTTTAGTGGAAGTGAAAAATTAAGCAAAAATTAAGGCATTATTGTCAGCAAATCGTAGAGTTAATTAAATAAAGACAAGACTTACTCAGTGGTACTCAATGATCGTATGGTTGGGTTATGAGTTGAATATTATGAAATGTATTTTTTATTTATCAATGTATTTATTTGAAGAATAATTTTTAGAAAAACGTTAATTTATTTACTCTTAAATAATACAAAATTAAAATTTTCAATATATCTAACATTTATCGATAATTTAAATAAATAAATAAATAAAAATAATATTTACAATCCTTGCGACCAGTTTTTGGACAAATTAAAAAAAAATATCTAAAAAGCAATGATTTGATTTATCCATTTGGCGAAAGTCGTTATTCTGGTATAAACTCCTGAAAAAGAATTCATACCAATTGATTCGCTTATTCATTGTAATTAAGAACTTAGAAAAATATCTACTGACCAGGTTGGTTTGGTAAAGCACATCCTATCCCCCAGCTTATGATTCCGACTAAATTCCATCTATTATTGTCTTCTAAAACTAGAGGTCCACCGCTGTCGCCCTATTGTCACACAAAGCATTCGATAAGAAATTGATTTTAAATCAAATTTAGATCGAAATATTAACATAGAGTAGAAAGTGGTCAAGATAAATTAAGTGAAAACTTTCAAGAATAAAAGTTCATTGAATTGAACAAATGAATGAATGAGCAAAAGAATTAGGGCTTACTTCACACGAGTCTTTGGCACCTTTGGCCAGACCGGCACAAATGAAAATATTGGGAATATCTTCTATATATCCGGCCCTTCTGTACATTCCTTCACACTCTTTATTTGTTATGATAGGGACGTCCACGTGTTGCATAACATCAGGCAGTGGTCCGTCTGTGAGAAATTTACAGCTATGAGAGGACTGTTGGTTTGGGTTTTGTTATAAAATGGTGATACCCTCATAAAGCCGACCCCAACCCGTAACAGTAGCCCATCGATTGACATAACTCTCGTTATGTTCGGGAATACAAATTGGAATAATATTCCGCTGAAAGTGAATCGGTTCGTAAAATCGGAGCAAAGCTAAGTCGTATTCAAAAGTTCGGGGATCGAACTGCGGGTGCGGTGCTATTATTTGAACCCTCCTTTCAATATAAGGATAGGATTCTCTCTCATGACTGACATCAAACTCCCCGAGTCTTAGCAGCAGATCAGTCGGTGAAACACTTAAGACAATTGGAGATAAAATATATGAGAAATTCGATCGAATTCTAACTCATTTGATGTATACTTTTCGACGCAATGGGCGGCTGTTATGACCCAATACTCGTTAAGAAGAGCGGCCCCACACTTATGTAAAAACGAATTTTTTTTCCACTGCCGTAAAGAGACCTAAAAGTGTTGGAAATTTTGTGTTTTCCATTAAGTCTTAACAATCAACTCATAACAAACCATCCAGGGCCATTCGCCAAATGATGATTGAGTACCACCAACTATGCGTCCTTTTGGCGCAACTTGTCTTTTACCACAAACTAAGTTTGTATTTTGTATTAAAGTCTACTAATTCTAAAATAATTTTTCAATTTCATACCCGCTCGCGCAGAAATCGCCGGCTTTTTGTTGGGTTTAACACTAATCCCCAGTGTTGAGCTCACTGTAGTGCTGGGTCTGCTTGTAGTGGTTGTGGTTATGGTAGTACTTATGGTTGGTCTACTTGTTGTAGTGCTTGGATTCTTCACAATCGTTGAGTTTGTAGTATATATTATAGGTCTTGTCATAGGAACCGAAGTAGTTGTCGAATAAGTTAAGGGTAATGTCGTTAGTTTAGACACATTTGTCTCAACGGGTTGTTTTGGGACAGTGATAGTAGTGATATTTGGTCGTCCATAGATCACTGATTCGACCAAATTGATACTGGATGTGCTCGAAGAAAAATTATTTGGAACAAATATAGTGGTTAAAACTGTTTCTGTTTCTGTTTTATGGCCATTTGATCCATAAGAATCAGTAGTCGATGAAAGGTTCGATAATATTGATGTTAATGTTGTATTGATTGCTGTGCTTTCCGTATAATTATTTTTTGAGACGTCAGTCGACGACAAGGTATTAGTGACTGAGTTATTAGCGGAAGTAATGATCGGTTCAGTGCTTTTTTCTGTCATATTTTCGGAAACGCTATTTGGAGTCGTCGTATAACTTGTAATTTGGGAAATATTTGTTTCATTAAAATCTTGTGTTATATTACTAATAGTGGTGGGAGAGAGCGGTGAGGGACTCATCAGGTTTTGATAGTTTGTCGAACTAATTACTATCACTACTGTTTGTGTTGGGGTTTCCTATATTCAAAGAAAAACTTAAAATTCCATTCAATGACTCGTCGAAAGACTCACTGTTGGGATGGATGTGGTTAAGTAGTCTTGACTTGAATTGATTTCACCTTTTGTAGACATATCTGTATTCAATGCAATCGATTCCGTAGCAAGAGTTTTGTTTTTGCATTCGGATCCTAAGGTAGTAACTGAATGATTGGGGTTTTTAAGCTCATCCTGTTCATCTTTATATTCAGACGAAGTGGTTGTCTCAATATTTGATTCAGAAATTGCAAGAATAGTTGTGAGGAACGAAGAAATATTTTGCTGTTCTGTCGACAAATCGATGGAATCTTTGTTTGAGTTCTTAGTAAAACCAATTAAAGAATCAGAAGAAGCATCTGTCGTAGGAGAAGAAGTGCGGATTTCCGGTAATGTCTCAGATATTTTTGATTTATATGGAGTTGTCTCTGAAGGACTGGCACTGGAAGTCTCGGATGGAAACCTCTCATTTATAATATTCTTATTTGTGATTTCATTTTCTGGTTTCAAAGTAATTGCAGTGAAATTCAATGGTAAAAAAGGAGAGGAAGTAATGATGTTTTGTGGTTGGAGTTGAGGTGCGGGTAGTTTACAGCAGCTGCCCACCAGCCAACTATTTACGCAATAGCCAACGGGTTTGCCCCGTGATTGTAGGCACTCATATTGAAACATACAGACTCCTGAAGTGTCAGCAAAATCGTTTTGGTTTCTACAGGGCAGGGGTCGGATAGCTTTGTATTTATAATATGGTATATCTGTGAACCGAAAGTCAATGAAAATTCTTATAAATTATTTACTTAATTATGGATTTATTTTAAAGCCAAAGGGACTCAGAAATAAGTAAATTAGAGTTTAATAACACATTTGTTTGACTCATGTCCTCACTGTCCCTCTGGTGGTACTGCTATGCGGAAGATAGCGAAGTGCCCTCAGGTCATGTCCCCATGAGGAAGAGGTAATTTATTTAGAGGTTATTCACCTCTATTTCACTGTCAAGGCTTCAGTCTATGTTTACTCAGACACTACAGTGTGACCCCGTTATAATCAACTCGTTCTCCTCTTAATATTTGTTAATTCATTGCATAGCATAGACTTTCGATGAAGTTTTCAATTAATTTTATTTCATGTTAAACACAGTCACAGAATCGACTGATTTCACAACAAAACTCACTGTTTTGAGCGAAATTTTCAATAAGATTTTGGCATTAAAGAGAATATAAATGATCTTGAATCATATTGAATGATCTTACCCGTTGAAGATATCCCAGTGATTGACTCGTTTTTTCCATTGACTTTTTCAATTAGAAGTAATGAAAAATAAATAAATAATTTGACACAATTTATATTCAAAAATTCACTAAACATTTTGAAACAAAAATAACTATAAAAGTGTTTAAGAAAATTATGATTTTATGCGAAAATTCAATTCATTTCCTATAAAATTAAAAAGTTTATCAGTTTTTTAGTTAAAAGATTTTGAAGAGTTAGAGACTAAATAGTAGTGATGCACGACTGCAGAGCACTTACACCGAAGTTGTTGTTCACTTTTAGAAGTTTAGAAAGTTGTAGGACAGGTCACTTTACACAATGACGTCAACTTCGGCTCATCTCTTATTTTCGAATCGGAAGTCAAGTTTACAAAATAAATATATTTGAACTTCAGTTTCGTTTTTTCGCTTCAAAGGACAACAGGTTTTTGGATTAATTCAGTTCACAGTTATATTCATTTACTAATCGATCGATACGTTTGTTATGAATTTATTTAATTTTTAAAAATATTTAACACATTCTAAACAAATCTCAAATTAACGTTAATATTATTTCCAAATAATAATTATAATAAAAATATTATTTACACAGAATTTGTTAAATCAATAATTTCTAATATCACTGATTGATATAATTTAAGATCCATTGCCTGAACCTTGAGATACGAGTGCAAACTCCTGGAAGAGAAGGTTCTCCGCATCCAATCCCTAAAAATTAAATAAAACCAGAGATTAATACTCGTCTTAAAGTCGGATTCGTATAATCTTTAATCCAATAAACTCCAAAATCAAATTCTATGATAAACGAATAAACGAGAGCTCATCTCCAATCGGATTTTCAAGCACTCAGTTCTTCAATTCAACAAAATATTTGATTACATTAATAAGTTATTAATAATAACATTATACTTTTGCAACATAGACAAAGTATGGTAAAATATTCCTCTCGATTTAAACAATTTGGTAAATATTTGGAGCAATGAAAATTAAACAATAGACCAGCATTCAATAAAAGTGTAATTGGTAAAATCTCTACCCTGCGAATACTTCCAAAGATATAAATATACAAAATAGTTATGAATAGAGTATTGAAATTGGCAGGGATACTCAAATAAAAAGGATCGGAATACCAATTCCAGTGCAAATATGGGGATTTAGCCTACGACATTTGCATACTTAAAAGATCTTTAACTGCAATGCATTTAAAATTTGTGCAAAGTATTTTTCATACATAGTTTTGGTCTTTTGTTAAATTGTGACTGTAACATGTTTAATATTTTGTTATTTCGAAAAAAATATTAAATTAATATCGAATCTAATCGAGTCTTCTTTAGTTAGAAAAGAGGTACAAACCCCAGGATATGATTCCTGCCAGAAACCATTTTCCATCCTCCCCCTGAACTTGAAGTGGACCACCACTGTCTCCCTATTGAAAAAAAAGAATGGTCAATTTAATGTAAAGTGGCATAATTTGTTCGAATTAGTCTGCGAGGAATAATACCTGACAAGAGTCACGCCCTCCTTCGTCATAGCCGGCGCACATGAATATTTCAGGAATGTATTCGTGTCGGCCCGCCGTTAGGAACATATTTTTGCATTTGTCGTTACTGACAATCGGCACTTTGACTTCTTGCAGGACAGTTGGCAGAACTCCACCTAATCGTCAATTATTTGTTATTAGATATCGAATTCACATTAAATTTAATGCATTTAAAGCAACAAATCATTTGTAATAAAAACAGGTTTTGTTTTAATCGTTAAAAACAAAATTATTTGATAAATATATGAAACATAGTATCAGAAATGTTTTAAAAACCAAAATTAATTGCATTCAATAAACAAATTTAATCTTGCTATTCTAGGAATGCTTTCAACGTCAATTTAGTTGAGCTCTGATTTAGGTTTAATTTTTACCATTAGTATAATCTTTTCTTCAGATATTCAAATGGCTTAAAACTCAGTGAATATGAGAATTTCAATCGCATATAAAATTATGGTTTTTGCCATTTCCTGGAAACATTTGATACAAATCTAAAGTTTAACTATTATTTTAATCCTTGCAGTCCATCAAATTAAACTCATTGTTTACTAAAAAAAAATAGAATCTAGCATAATTTACTTTTATAAAGAATAAGCTCTAAATCCTGAATATAGAATGACATGAATTTAAAAAACTATAAAATGTTTTAAAGTTGTAATTCAATGGAAAATATAAATGAAACTCAGACTCAGAACATTAAGTCGATTATTATTATGCACTTCAAAGAACAAATTTGGTCACCTTTTCATTGGATTTCGAAATGAGGCCAAAAACATAAACCGAGTCATTTAATTAAAACCCATCTTCTCATGTAATAACAAAGTATAGCAAAAAATAAGTTAAATATATTTAAACCCGGGGTGATATCCATGAAAAATACCAGAAAATTTAGTTATTTATTTTTATGTGTCAAACATAGAAAATGATTAATTACTCGCATTACCAAAATATTCCTTTGAATTTGTAAAAAACGAGAATTTAATGTCTCATTTCATAATTATTAATGAATATCTAATATTAATAATTAATATCATTTTCGATAATGAATTTGCTCTAAAAGTCAGACATTTTCTAAATATTATATAATATAATATCGAATAATAAAATTAGTTTAACAAAGTCAAGTCAAATATTATAATTATTCCTCAAATAACACTACATGTATGTGATATAATTGCAAACAAGAGTTATACACAGTCTATTATGTATTGCAAGTACAATTGTTTAATAGATAT
>JAQGAR010000349.1:0-16599 GCA_034697865.1 Oribatida sp. | reverse complement strand
ACTTTTTGACCACTTTTTTGGGACTTTTATCGAGCCTTTTTCACCTTGTATAAAAGACTTTTAGTGAATGCTTTAGTCATTAGGAAAGGCCTGTTATGTTGGTTCCCCTTATTTTTAATTTGATTTTCTTTCCATTTATGTGAGTTTGTATCACAACATAAATAGTTTTGTCTTACAATTTATGCCAAAATAAGTTCTCTTTTCGGAACGCAAATAATTATTGTCTGCATTTAATAAACTCAATAATAGTTTGTGTGAAAGCGTTTGTCTGAAAATTAATGGTTTAATTAATTACTCTTTGAGTGCAATATAAGAGCGCTTTATTATCGTTTCATTATTTGTGATGTTTTACAACTGTTGCCAATCAATTCATTAAATATTAATCATTTTTTAACTAAATATCTCATAAAAAAATTGGTAAACTATTAAAAGTAATTCTAGTTTAGTACGCTATCTTGCCCATTCCTTACCCCTCCCTCTACCGAACTTGAATAAAAAATTCAAATACATTTATCCATTATATGAAATTTTGTATGCATAATTTGCAAAAAGGCATATTAAACAAACATGCTATAATTTTAATTAGCTTGAAAAACAAATTGATTAGGTATGAAAATTATTCATGATATCTATGATTCAGACTACATGATAGACTATGAAGCATCAATTCAAAATATGCAAGTTCAATCAAAGCTTAATGTTTAATTAATGTTTAGAAAGACGGGCAATAAAGATGAAAACATTTAATGTTTCTAAAAGTTTTGATTGAATCAAACTGTTGAGGAATTACTTTTAATTCAATAATAGAGTGAATTCTTTTTTCATTTGAATATTTCTGTTATTCTGATATCAATTTTTAGAGTTAGTCTTATTTCTGAACCATTAGGCATAGCATCCGAAACCGAGTCAATACTCTCACAGATTCTTCAATTTCAGAAATAAAAACATTTGATTTGGATTTTAAAGAGAAATTTTCAGTGAATTCGTTGAATAAGGATTTGATGCATGACTTGAACTCACTTTTATTCGACTTTAAAGTCAACTCAAATATGTTTAATGCGATTCTTTGATTCTTTAAAAACATTTTAGAGAATTATAATAAAAATGATTTGTTTTTGATATTCAGTAATGCATTTCAATGCAAACCATATGACTATTAGGGTTTCAATTCTTATGAAAATCGAATCAATTGCTCCAAAGAATATTTGAATATCAGTTAAAGAAGAATCTATTTCCGAACTACTAAAACATTTTTTGCAAAATTTAATACATCGAAGCATTTTTTATTGAATTTTTGAGAAAAGAATGTAAAATAATTTTAAACATTTGGATCGACTTCTGATAAAATCAAATCTATGGTTTGAATTCAGAGTTCTTTTGCTCGAAATATATAATGAGTTTGACTGCGAGTAAGGCATAAACGGCTTGAAGTCCTATAGATATCACCAAATATAAGATGAAAAGGAAGTGATGCATAACATCGCCGTTAAATGAGTCGGTATTTGCTATGTTTTCGATCAAAAGTTTAACTTATAATTTATAAATGTTTATAAAGAGCTAAGACTTACTCAGAAATAAATAACTAATAAAGTAAACGAGGGCAAATCCCAACCATAACTGATTGAGCCCGGTCACCAACATAAACATATATCGTTTTCCTTCATCGAAAGCCAGGTATGCGAAGGGTCCCACAGTTAAGTGCAAAATACATATACACCCGAAGAATATTAAGTGATTTCGTCCATAAAATGAAGCGAATAATCCGATCAAAACCGTTAGTAAACCTAATAAAAAGTCTAAATGTAAGTACAGGTGAGTTATGGGTCCAATGGTTGAGAACCTAAACCGCAAGAGACATAACTCCCATATTTGGCTATTTTGGTCCCAAATTCAATGCTTTCGATTTGAATCCCATATTTGAAGCTTAAGTCGAATAACAAATTTTTCGACAAATTTTTTGATTCCTTCTTTAATTTTGACGCAAATTCATTAAACTTATTGTCAGTTTTCGACATTTTATCTTAAATTCGAAAATAACTGAAAACAAAAATTAATATTTACTGGAATTCGAAGCAAAGAATATAAATTTGACGGTCAGTTTGACTTTTAAAGGAATCGACAGTCAGTGCGCGCTATCACTATATTATCAAAAAATTAATCTCTCAATCGGTTAATGAAATCAGAATTATTTGTTTGAATTAAATAACATTTTATTGAAAGAAATAAATTGAAAGAAATCTAAACATAAAATTGTCTAACATGAGAGATGAGATGACCAAGATGACATCAGTTTGGGACACTATTTTATTAATAAATCAAATTCGATATACAATCAAAACGTGATTTCATTTCACGAATTATATCAACAAATAATTTACTTTCAATTTATATCTAAATCTTATTTTCAAGTTATAAATATCTCAATTCAAGTGTTGCAAAGTATGTCTCAAGACATCAATCAATTAATAAATTGCTTTTCAAAGGAGAGGCCAATCCTTTTCTCATTCGGCAGTTCTTATCGGCGTTTCATTCAGTCTCTAAAAATACTTGTTTTCAATGTTAAAACACTTTCACTTTCGTTATGGAAGGAATCAGTAGAAGAGAATCAAATTGAACTCAACTTTCAATCAAAATTCAATGATTTGTTGTGAAAAAGAATAAAGAATTTAAAAAATAAGTCTTTGTTTTCAAGAATGAGAATTGAATTTTGATGTCTTGACATCACATCAGCAAAAAACTGTTTATAATTGTATGCATTAAAATCTACATTAAGTTAATTATAATAATAATAATAAATGAGTGAAACAATTATATAGAGTCGGGATTTGGTTCGGTTGTGGATCTGTGGCCGAAGTGTTGTTTCAAACGCAATAGTTTTACACAATATTTAAATTTATATACGATTTTTCATTTCGAAGCGTTGAAAAACTGATCACTAGTTTCAATGTTTACCTTTTTTTTTTATAGATATTTCAATTGAATTCTTGTTAACAAACATTCAAATATTTTATTAGTCTTTTCTCACATCTGTTCAGATATTTTCAACATTTAATGTGCTTTTGGTCTAAGATTTTATGCAAATTATAAATTAATAGACAATTTGTGCACATTTTTCGTTCAAATAATTAGTTGAAAGCAAAGGGAATAATTTCATCGATTATTTTGGTTTTTCACCAGATTTTCAGTCAATTTTACAAAATTATTCAATTTTAGTGTCAATTGTAATGAAATTTATTTTTCATCGCAAAGAAAAACAATCTTTTAAACAATAATTTCAATAAAATATGTTATCAATTGTTTAGCGATGGTCTCAAAAATGAAACATTAAATTAATTTAATTGGTTTTCGAGAAGAAAATTGATTAATATTTAAATTAAACATAAAATTACTAAACAATAAGTCGAATAAAAACCAGTTATTCGACATTCAATTATCGAAAGGTATCGAAAAATGGGAATGAAGTGAAAAGAGTTCACCATTTCTTGAATTACTTTTTGTTTTAATTAACGATCAGTTGATTTATGTTTTGTTTATCATTAGTAGTGATAGTTGTCTGATATCATAGGTTGGCATCAAATCAATGTTCAATCGATTACTAATAATTAGACAAATTTTCGACAAATGGTGTGAACTGTTTGTGAGGTTTGTCACCAGTTTTCCACTAAATTTAATTACAAATAATATAATGACAATCAATGACACCATTGAACGCAAACAGTACTCAAAAGTACTAAAAGTCTGATTGAAATTTGTTTTTGTTGTTTGTTTTTTAAGCTCTAAAATTAAATTAATTTAAATAACAAAATAAAAATAAAAGAAAAAAATTCTTTTATATTATTCTAGAAAATAAAGAAATCGTTTTCGTCTCTCAAATCGATTTGTGTTTCGGTAAAGAATTTAATCTCTAATTTAGACTTAAATAATGGGTAAACAAATGTATGCATAAGTCATCTCTAATTTCATTTATGAAAAGATTTTTGGATCAAATGAGCGAACAGTCAGTTCTCAAACCGTTTCCTACAGTTTTTTATTCGTAATTAATCTGTTTTTCGACTAAACTATCGGAAGATCAATAATACTGTAATACTATTTAATATCAAGCGGTATATATTGAGTTCCAATTGTGTATATCTCTTCTCATCACAACCGGTGCCATACCAGACGATAGACCTCCGCCTCCGCCGGTGGCACTATATTGTGATCCGATTGGACTGAATGACGATGAAGTAGACGTTGGAGTTGGCGATAGGGTTGAACCGGTCTTTGCTTTATGGTTCAGTTCTAATTGTGACAATCGCTTCCAAAGTTCATCCCTTTCTTTCTCTTTCCTCTTCTCTCTGTTAGTCCAATCAAAACAATAAAATTAATTTTTGTTTAAACATTTAAAGAATAAATTTATTTCCAGCAAAAATAAATTGTTTAAATCGGATATGAATTTTTAATCAAAAGAGTGCTTAAAAAACAAAACTTTTGACTGTTTAAGCAAACATTTAAAAGAAACAAATCTAAAGATGTACATGTATTTTAGTATTAAAGGCATTTGTTGGTACAGCCTTTAAGTCAAGGGATGCCTTCATTTGCAGACCAAAAGTCTGCTTCTTCTTAAGTTCAATGGATTTGCCAGTTTATGAATCAAATCATAAGTTCATTAACAAAAAAAAAGTCATTTCTCAACTGAAAATATGATTAAAGTGATGTCTGAGCGTTGTTTATAATGTTATATAAACTTATTAATTATTGTGTGCTATGAGAGCCTACACGCCATAAGTCTACTATCGATTTGTAATTATCGACTTAAGACTTATTTAAGTTTTGTTTTGTTGGCTCAAAACTGCACTGTATTTCGGAAATAATACATCAGTTTTGCATAAAAAGGTGACACCAAATGAATTCTCTATTGAAAGCAATTATCAATAAATATGAGAAAACAGCAAATGTTTGAATTTTTCCAGTCTTTTGTAAACAAATGAAAGACAGTAACTGTTCTGAGACTGGCTTCAGATAAGATGTTTATAAAAGACTTTGGCAACAAATACAAGTTTTTTGACATCAAATTTATCTAATTTTATGACAACTTCTAAGATAATTGAATTAAAAGACCAAATTATTTGAATACTAATAGTCTTCGAAGTTATGGATCAATTTAAGAATAAAAGGGTTGGAATCGTAGAACACAACACAACTCAATGGAGAGATAAAAATATATAAAAAACTGATAATTACTTTTGTCGCTCCGCTTTGTAAGAAGCGGTCAATTCGTCGAAGAGTTTGGAGTTGACTTCCATAAAGGTTTTCAACACATTATAAACTAATGCAATGATAGTCTGATTCCAATGTTCTTTAGAAATGCGGTAAAGAGCCGGGAACATTATCGGCATTATCACTGCACTGTTTTCTTCTATCAAACTCAGGATGTATTCATTATTCCAGAAATATAGCGCTCGTTCGGCCACCTGTCCATCAATTGTTCAAACATTAGATTCTCTTTGAAATCACTGAAAAACTATGGACGTGTGGACAGACCTGAAAGTGTGGACTTGAAACACATCGTGATATTTGTTTAAAGAGAGAGTCCTGGACTTTGACGAACTGCGAGGGTTCGATCACATCTAATATCTCTTCAATCTCTCCTAAAAACATCACTTCCTTCTGACTGCATGTCTTCGGCCAAAATTTCAACAAACCGTTGATTACGTGTTCTGTTAGTGTCGCGTCTTTTTCAAGAAACTGAACGACACAATACGCCAACTGTCCATTTAGTAAACAAATAAACACAATTAGAGTTTGGGTAAAAGGACAGGTAAATGGATGACTTACTTGAGCGTGATATAGACCTAAACATTTAGGTTTATGTAAAGGAATGAGGACTTTGACCAAAAACTGTTTGTGTTCCGCCTTTAAAGGCAATGCGAAACCATTTATTATACTATAAAATAGACATAAAATCGCATTTCAATTAAGTATTCATTAAATATTAAAACGCATTAAAAACTTATGACAAACGAAACTGCAATCAATTATCTGATAATAAAAGAATCGACACAAACCTCCCTAATATTTCGAGCAGTTCTCCCACACCATTGAAGTGTTCCGTCTCATAGATAAACCTCAAGAATATATTATTGATTTGTTTCCTAATGAATGCCCGGAGACCTAAAAATTTTCCATATATTCTGTGCAAAACAGTCTTCAGGAAATCTCTTTCTCGCGGATCTTCCGAATCAAATAACTCCAAAAGCTTTTACACAAAAAAAATCATTGAAAAGACAATACTTTGAAAGAGAGGGGCGTTACCTGAAGAACGAATTTCTGATCGATTACTTTCTTGCCGATTGTCGGCTGAAAATCAGGTGATTCGAGGAAACGGAGTACAAACTCATAAACTAATTGCAAATGAGGCCACGAGGCCTCCAAAGTCGGGTCATCTTCTTCGGGGTCAAAGTCAGGATTTTCACTCGGAGGTAATGTTCGAAACAAATTGCAGGAAATCTGAATGAAAGACAATAATACTTTTATAACAATTCATTTCAAAACAAAAGAGAAATCGATTGAATGTAAACCAAAACAAATATTGAGAATAACTGCATTTAACGACAAAAAGTGATGGTTTGTAGAACTCCTTAACATTTCCTAAACTCAACACTAAATACATTTCTTCGAATGTTTTTCAATAAAACAAATGAAAAATTATTTCAAAACTAAAATAACTTATATTTTTGAAAAGAATCGATACAAAGAAAGAAACATTCAGTGTTTTATAGAAAGGGGGAGTCATTAGATTAAGTCTAAGCACAAGATATAACATAAATATTCATCAGATGAACAAACAATTAATTCTGAAACCAATTTAGACGAACAATTTGGTCGGAGGAATGCATACCATTCTAATAATTTCTGGATACGTGGGTTCAGAAAGTACTCCTCGTCCGGCACTGATATAATCGACTAATTCATTGAGTGTCGCTCTTTTGATCTCTTTTCCCTTCAGATCAGAGACGGGATCCATGAAATCGAATGCAATACAACACTGTCTCAGTTTGCGTATAAACAGCCCCTCCTGTTCGGCACTCGACACCTCTGCAAAACACAATAACAGATTAAATGTCAGTTCATAAGATTGATAATCAATTTCATACCCTTAAGAAGCGGTAGTGGCTGTAAGTCAACCTCAGAGGTCAGTCTATATCTGGACGATCCCTGAGATTTCTTCTGTTTTCGCTTAAGTGATCCCTTTTTGAACGGATCTATTTTGTCGACAAAAGCCGTCGGCGCCTGAAGTGAATGTGAAGTCATTTCCAAACACTATTTTTGTGTATATTTTGGTAATTATTTACAAAAAACACTTTTAAGTTCTCTATTAGTTTGAACACAATTAGAAGTAAAGACTAAAATTAATAAAATTATATTAACTTTGTTTAAATTAACGAAAAATATTAAAAATATGATCAGTTGTTAGGAGTGGGCCCTAATTTTGAGCTCATTCCTAATCAAAAACATCAATTGATTGTTCAAAAAAGAAATTGCAAACAATAATTGTTTGTCATTTTAGCGCAAAATTGAAGACAACACTGAAAACAGACGAAGAAATAAATTATTAGACAAACGATTCGTTTCCACAATTGATAACCGAATAGTCTTTCATTAAATTAATTATTGGTTTAGTAATTGATTGCAATTAAAACAAAACACAATTCAAAACATTTCACTTTAAATCGCCAAATATTTCACTGAAATCACTCGTTTGGACGCAAAGACCTGAAAAAACGAGAGAAAAATTGAAGAAAATTTTTATCAAATGTCAATAAAATTGATAACAAATAGGATTTTTAGTACAGATTCATAACTAACGAAGAAATATAGATATCAAACAAATCCCAATCAATGCTAAGATAGGAATTGTGGGCAAAAAGATATTTATATTAATTTGTCAAATAATAGACCAGATATTTGTTTACATAATATTCAGAACCAAAAATAAACAAAAATTTCCAATTAATTGATTTTAATGACTAAAATATGATAAAAATTCAATTAAATCAAATCTCAAATATCTGATTATCACTTCTCTAATAATTGGGAAAATTTAAGATTTAATGACTCGATTTAAATCCGATAACTAAAATCAATGAATTTATTATTTTGTATTGGAATCAATTATTCAAATCCAAACACTCACTCAAGAAGAAAATAAATGCAAATAAGAGTAAGAAATTCAGTTACAAATATAAGACTGGAATCACTAAAATCGGGAAAAGTGTCTAAACATCTGTTTAATGATCTAAGAAATGACAATTAAGTCAGAGATAATCAAATTTGAGTGAAAATCACTAAATTTTTGTGGTATTCAAAACTCAATTGATTTAACTCAGAATTGATTAAATAGATTTGAATGAAAGGTTTTAAGATTTAAAATGCAGTGATTTGTGAATTACCGATAAAATGATGAATTGTTGTATTGTTTTGTGACTAAATTAGTAATGAATACAAAAATCAAAGCTTTTGATTGCAATTCACAGCAGAAGTCAATACACAAATACAGTCGACAATCGGTTCTTATGTTTAGTCGACAATTCACAGACAATACCACACAAATAGCTAACCAACGCTTTATTTTAAGATTTTTCAATTATTTTAGTCTATTTCTGTTGTATTGGTGTTTGTATTGCAGTTTTAGCTGAGAGTTAGTCCACTTTTAACCATAAAATTCAATGTATTTTTCTATTGAATAAATATCTTTTGCAAAACACAAACTCAATACTAATGACAGACATTTTGGTTTTGTCACAACTCTCACAACACAATCCACGACAAAACAAATACAACGCTATTACTCGACGCATCGTTTGAGACCCCATTCATTGTTCATCACATTATCTGATGTTTGATTGCATACAAGAGCTCTAATGTTGTCTTCACTCATCTAAAAGGTAACGTCTTTTGAGTATTGGTGTGAATACGCCTAAGGAGGCACCCATTGGCCGACTCGCGAACTACACAACCGGTGATCAAACGACTCGTTCATCAATACTAAAAAATTGAATCAAAGATTAAGCATGCTAATTTAATTCAATTTGTATTTCACACTTAAACATTTGTAAATCTTTCGCAGAATTTTTTATTATTCAATTATATTGTTTACGAAGAAATGAACAAAATTTACAAATTATCTAAAAATAGACTTATTTTTTCAATGAATTTGGAAAACATTACGTTATTTAAGTAAAAGTGAGAAAAAAGCATTCATTCAAAACATTGATTCATTATTTGAAAATCGGCTCAATAAACAATAATTTGTATCAACATCATTTCTATTTATTACATTGTTTATAAGGCACAACCAAGTTCAAATAACATCATCTTTCAATATATTAAAGTTACGAATTAATTGACCGAAACATTAAATGATTGAATTCATCAATTAATTTCCGGTAATTAAAGACAATTAAATATTATTTATTTGTAAACAATTTAAAAGCAATGAAAATAAGATTTGGTGCCAACAAATTCAAAGGACATTCAAGTTAATTATATTCTCAATGTTTGCGTTAATTATTTAGTTTAAGATTGAGATGACTTTTAATTTAAACATTCATTTTTGGGTAAAGAAATGCAAACAAAATTACTTTATTTATTGTTTTTATTCCGTAACGTAAAGAGAAAGTAAAGCATTAAATCGATTTGCATTTCAGCCGTTTTATCCAAAAATAATTGAATTTGAATTAAGTAATTGAGTAAAGAGATGATTGAATCAATTGCTTCTCAGTTTCATTACATTTGTCTTACTTTTCGAGAATATTTTACAAAGAAATCTAATTATTATTCAAATATTAACTTTCAATGAATTGACGAAACTTTTTTTGAGAAATATTTGTATTTCGTTTAAATAGTTTTGAGAGTAATTACTATTTATAGGATTTTTGAGTAAACTTGAAATATATTTGGGTCTCAATTGGATCCGAAAGCCTTGAAGGGAAGCGATTCGTTCAAATCTCGCTTTGCGTTTTGAAATTGATAAATACCTTGTCAAAACTAAACTATTTAACCCTCTTCTGTCACAATCAATTGATACTATAAGTAACCCCACAAATAATAACTGAACGTTCAGTTAAGTCAACAGTTTTATTATTTTTGTTCTGATCCCAGAGGCCAGTCATCACTCACTTTGTCAAACATATGGAGCAACCAGAAAATGACCTATCTTCTTTATTTTCGAGGTCAGAGACAGGGAGTGATAGAAACTAGGCTTAAGTTTAAAAATTCCTTCTAGTGATCTTGCTAATTTACCATTTATTGTTGTCATTTCAATAGTGCTTTTCCCATAACCTGTTGGTTCTTATAAGCTTTGGCTTAAATGTTAAAACTTGTCATTTGATGTCATTTAAAACCAAATTATTTTGAAAATTAATGACTAAAACACTTTTGATTTAAAATAAATTAAAACTTGAATTTAAAATTAGAAAAATGTTTTTTGGCTTAAATTCAAATAAGAATTAATTTAATTAATCACTTAATTAAAAACAAATCTCTATTTTTAATCAAATTTTTTAAAATGTTTTTTTATTCTTTAGATTTAATAAATTGAATGCAAAACAACTTTAGACTAATTACACATAAATTTATAAATAAAAACTTCAAATCATTCATCCGTTCGTTAAAAGTGTCTGTAATTTCAATGGATTTGACGAATCACTCAAAACGTTTCTGTCCGGAAACGGACCACTCAGGGAACGGTTCATTACGAGTGGGCACTCATGACGGCGTCTTCCACTGCGATGAGATACTGGCCTGTTTCCTACTCAAGCAACTTCCCAAATACTCAGACGCAGTCATAATTAGAACCAGAGATGAGAAGATTCTTAACTCTTGCGATGTTGTCGTCGATGTCGGAGGCGTTTACGACCCGTCACGTGATCGCTATGATCATCACCAGAGAGAGTTCAATCAAACTATGAGTTCACTTCTCTCTAACAAACAGTTTAACGTAAAACTGAGTTCTGCGGGTTTGGTATACACTCATTTCGGGCACTCCATTATCGCCGGTCTCCTCAATTGGGATAAAAGTGATCTCAAGACTGATCTCATTTTTGACAAAGTCTATGAAACCTTTGTTCAGGAGATCGATGCCATCGATAACGGTTTGTTCTCTTAGTTTTCACTGATTTGTGCATTTCTTCAACTAATTTCATTTTAATTTGAGTGCAGGCGTCAGCATTTGTGAGGGCGACCCTAACTATAGAATTCATACTAATATAAGCTCAAGAGTCTCTCATTTGGTCCCAAATTGGAATGATGTTTCCTCCGATGACATCCTTTATGAGGGATTCAAGAAAGGACTCGAATTAGTCGGACATGAGTTCAAAGATCGTGTCAACTATTATGGGCGGGTGTGGTGGCCGGCCAGAGAATTGCTTCAAAAGGCTATTGATAAGCGTTTCCAAGTTGACAAAAGCGGACAAATACTTGAATTTGAAGAAGGCTCCTTTCCTTGGAAGGAACACCTCTTCCTTTTGGAGAAGAGTACTTGCATTGAACCCGAAGTAAAGTTTGTGGTATTTACGGACACGAAGGGCAAGTGGAGAGTACAGGCAGTTCCAAAAACATCGCATTCATTCGAACTAAGAGTACCGTTGAAGGAGGAGTGGAGGGGTTTGAGAGACAACGAGTTGAGCAAAGCTTCACAAATAGAGGGATGTATTTTCGTTCACTCCAGTGGTTTTATCGGTGGTAATGACAGCAGAGAGGGAGTCATCCAAATGGCCGTCAAGACCTTAGAGGCCTCCGAACAGAATTTAATACAAATGAGTGAACAAAACAACTGATTAGTGAACCCATTGTTCTCATTCATTGTGTTTAATGTATTTTTTTAACGCCAATAATTAAATGCTTTTATGATATGATTTGAAAAATGAAATATCAAAGTATGAGTCAAAATGGGATTTCATATCAAATTCTTTTGTATTCCAATCATTTGTCATTTGTAACGCAGCTATCGGTCCAATACCTGTGCTTTTAATTAATTGCCTTAATTTAAAAGTGATTTTTTATTTCAAAAAAATTCATTTCAATTAAATTACAAAAAAACAATTGAAGCTAAAAATCGGAGGAAAAGCGTTTTCTCACATTACATATCAAGAGTTGGTTTTAAAGATAAATAGTTTTTCATTCATTCAAAACATGTTTTCATTTATAAGAAGACATCGAATTTCAATGTATTTTATATGAGAGAGAAATGTGTAAACTTCGGTAAAACAGAGAAATGGTTTCTTTTGTTTCATTTGTATTAATCATTAATTGAATTTCATTATAAAAATTGACCAAAAATTTTAAAACTATTTCATTAATTCATTGAATTTAAATATTTTTTGTTCGCGTCATTGAAAACAATGACTGTAAAAACAGAGCTTAAAATCAGTTCAAAGACATGTTTTTCGCAGAAAGTAATCCATTCAATCAAAAGTTGATTTTTCGACACAAAAGTTGATTTGTTTTATTCGGTTAAAAGTATTGATCACTTCTTACTTTCAAATACATTAATAATTATTATAAATTTAGATTTAACTCATAGTAAATGAGAATTAAATAAGGGTTTATTTGCCTCCCTTTCGGAACGCGTCTTCTATGGCCTCCTGTGACGCCTCCTCGAAATCGCAGGCCTGAACGTATTTGTAGACTCCGACTAATGCCTTCTTTAGTGCGTCATAAGACGAAGAGTATAACATCTTCTGCTTGATTTTGGATGATTCCGGACACCTATCAGTTAATTTCAATGTTAGTTCAATCAGTTCAAACTCTGTCCGCTTTCGACCCACAAATGAATCGATTGGTTCATTGGTTGGCCGAAATGTGGATGAAATAGTGTGCTGACCAAGTCATGAGAACAAGTCGGTCGACACTCATCGATGACTTTTCTACTCCGCCTTCGACGGGAATGTTTGCCGGGAAATCAAACACACAGTAACGGCACTCATTCTTAAAGTTCTGGAGTTTCTCTAAGAATTCGCTATAAGTGGCCTCACGGGGTCCGGTAGACTCCACGTCAATCACCTGAGAACAGTATCAGTTAGACAAGTGGCAAACGCCGGCAACAATCAGACATACCCTCTCGTCTTTGATGTGATATACGATATATCGATGTTTTTTGTCTTTTTTCACTTCTTCGTAAACAGTCTTGGCTTCGGACGAAACGGTTACTCCTGAAGACTGTTCGACAAATTGAGTGATTATTAGAAAACATTCTCTCAATTAAGTCATTTGTTAATTATTAAGACATTAAACGTGAAGTCATTAAAAAGTAATTGTATTTCAGTTATGTATTCATTAATATTCTTAGCGCTGAAAAACATACTTAAGAGCAGAGCATTTGATCCATAAATAGATCAGTTTTGAAGTCTATGTCTTTTAAAGGTTATCAACGATTCTTATGTTTCGTTTTACATAAGACGAGTGCAAAAGTGAGCACAACATACGAGTCTAGTGTTATGTCAGGCATTGCCGACAATAAACGCAATCCGCACAGCATTTGACATCTCTTTGCAGCTCAAGAGATGCATACAATTCAGTGACATTCAAAACAAATGTTTAATTAATTAATTTAATATTCAGACAAATGAGAAGAGATTGGATATAAAGCATAACATTATGTTTGAGCCGAGAAATCATAGGAACGGACGAAAAGGGCGTTAACTTAAACGACAAAACTTTTTTGATATCGAAATTGAAAGAAAGCCGAATAAGTAAATCAGTTCTTAAGCCGATTCTTACCATTTTGTGTATAAGTTAATTAAATAAGAGCTGATCCAAACTGAAGAGTGGTTATCACTTAAATAAGTTGTTGTTTAAGAGCAGAGAATTAGCGTTAATTCAAAGGTAATAATGAGTCAAAAACGATATGCAAAGAGCTATGCGTTGACTGACTATTGCTTTCAGACTCTGTTTAGACAGAAGTGGCAGAAATGGCGGCACAAATGCACTCAATTGGAGTCGATGAGCACAACACCGACACACTCAGCACCGGCGCACTGCACGTGTCCACACTCACTATGCCTTCCCCTTCCCCTTACGTAAGGCCTATGAGCCAATCAGGTGCTCCTATTGAGTGAATTCCTCGTCAATTAAACCATTTATACCTTATATAAGCATAAAAACTAATTATTTTCAAACTTAACTAAACTTTAGTTTTTTAGTTGCATTTAATGTGTTTTGAGTCAACACTTTAGTGAAAAGTCTCGCGAAAACTAAAGAATAGAAACTGCACTCAGAGTAAGAATAAGTCAGAAATATGGGAATTGTGTGAAGAAGGGCTCAACCAAAACAAGCGATGCCAACACTCATGACATGAGTCATATCCCGATTAATTGATTTATTCAATGCATTGTCTATCTGTTTGACACAACTCTCAATACAATGCATTCAAATATTGCGCTTAAATTTATCTCAAATAAGATTTCATTCATACGATTTGACAGCAATTCCTTATTTGGAATTTTACTCAAAATATAACAACCGATGTATTGGAAAACTTTTGTAGAGGTTGTGAGGGAAAGGGATGTGTTCTGTCTGTCAGTCAGTCACTGTGGCCAACAGTAGCGACATTTCGATGACTATGCGATAGCATCCAAGTTATCGACTCATAAGATATGAGCAGGGCGGTGCAATTGAGGCAACTCAAGCTTATATAAGGCACTCAAAAAAATTGGAAAATTTTAAATGTAAAAATAATTTAAATAATTTTCATTTAATAAATCATTTTTAAAATGAAATATTCTCAGAGAAAACAAAAAGATTAAAAGATTAAGATTAAAGATTAAAGATTAAAAGGGATTTATTTCCAAAACGGTGTCCAAATCACAAACCAATTAAAGAAGAGACGTGCTCTACGAAGACTCAAAGCAGAGATATTTGATATAAAAAGAAGAGTAAAATCTTTAAAATTATCAGTATTAAACCTTATTTTTAAATGTGAGTGCCTTTATTTATAATTTAAAATGAATAGTGGTTTTGCAAATGAGTTTTTAAAATCTCTTCAAAATAGTGAAAATACTGTTAGAAATGATGACAAAATTATTAATCTAATGTTTGAAGTGTCGCAAATGGATAATTGTCTGTGTATTCATATGAATAAACTGAAGTGCATGCCTTGCAATTATTACTTTGAAAATTTCAAAGTAAAAAATGCAAGTTTTAATGTTCGTCGTCATTTGGAATGTGCAACACACCAAGCCAACACAGTCGCAAATCCAAATAAAAGAAAGTCAACAGAGGATTTGTCAAAAATTGTGAACCCAAAGGAATTTTCAACTGAATTAACCAAAGCATTTTTGGCTGCAGACATTCCTTTGGCTAAATTGAAAAATGAAATATTGCGCAATTTTCTGTCTGAATATACGCAACACAACATAAGGGATCCTTCAGTACTCCGCAGAAATTACGTCAAACCGGTTTTCATGGAAATGATAGAAAAGGTTCGTAAAATTGTTGGCTCTAATAAAATTTATTTAATGATGGACGAAACTGTGAGTTTCAAGAAAGAAATTGTGTGCAATATCTGTGTTGGGGTACTGAACGGAGAGCCATCAAAATGTTATGTAATTTCAAGTCATAACCTAAAATCGACAAATGCGCAAGCAATATTTAAAGCAATGAAAAAAGGGCTTAAAAATTTATGGCCAGAAGAAATTAAATTTGAAGCTGTACATTTGGTTTTGACTGATGCAGCCCCAAATATGCGCGCAGCTATGAAACTTGCCAAGAAAGAATTTCCAAATGCTCGCCATATGACGTGTTTAGCACATGCAATGAACAGAGTATGTGAGGAAGTTCGAAATAATTACAAACTGACTGACAAATTTATTTCTCAAATGAAAAAACTATTCAAACATTCATTAAATCGAAAGATTGAGTTTCAGGAATTTTGCAATATTCCTCTTCCTCCTCAACCAGTGATAACAAGGTGGGGAACATGGCTTACGGCTGTTTTCTACTACACAGAAAACTTTGCCAAAATTGAGCAATTTATTGGACAAATTTCGGAAGATAAATCCACTGCACTTCCAAAACTCAGAAAATATTTGAAAAATTCTGAACTTATCAAAGAAATGAAAGAATTGAAGAAATTTGAAATTTTAACCAAGAAAATTAAAGAAATACAGGCACAAAACCTCACAATTCATCAACAATGCGCTATGATCTCAATTCTGTTCGAAAAAATGCCAGCTTTTGCTTGTGAAAAACTTCAAAAATGCTTGGATAAAAATCAAGAATTTGATTATTTTCAAAATTCAACAGAACCGGATGAGCTATATGCTCCATTGACAACAGTTGAAGTCGAACGTTCATTTTCGAAATTTAATTCGTTTTTCACCGAAGACAGGAATTCATTCAACGAAGAAAACCGAGAACAATATTTTTTAGTTCATTGCAATAATTTTGTATTTAATTAAATATGTATATTTAAAAACAATTCTTTTATTTCTTGAGTTTAATTTTAAATAAAAACATTTGAATTGTTTTAAATCGATGTCAATTAATTTTACATTTTAAATTTTCCAATTTTTTTGAGTGCGTTTTTTTAGCTCAATAGGCCTCAATTGCATCGCCCTG
>JAQGAR010000348.1:0-16599 GCA_034697865.1 Oribatida sp. | reverse complement strand
ACAGAATCATATTATCTTGTTTGGTTAAAAAGTTATTCAAATTTTAGAATTATCCGAATATAATGACTGACTACTAGTACTTGTCGTCCTCTACAAGAATATCTAAAAATTTCTTGGGGCAGAAATGGTCAGAGTTCTTTATTTATATGAACTGCTCTTCATTTTAGTTGCAAATAATTAATTAACTCTACAATGCGAACAGATTTTTGTCCCAAAAGTATTGTTTAAAAATTTTAATGATTTAATTAAATCAAAAGCTTTACAAATATTAATCGCATCGAATTTTGTTATATAATAAGACAAAAAAATTATTCAAATTAAATATTTGTTTTATGAATGCTTAAAATCAAATACTTTGAGAATAAGAACAGAATAAATAATGGTTTGAGTAAATTCTTTAACTTCAAGCAAATGATTAAAAGCCATTCCTGAGTCTCAACTCTGGAACTAAAGTGAATTTTTCATTTTTATTCTCCAAAATATCAGATATGAAATTCATTACTGGCTATAAATTCTTAAAACCAATGAATCATTTATTTTTGAGAATATATACAATAAAGCGTTTCTCAGAATATAAATAATATCAGTGAATATTTGAAAAATTTTGGGTATTTCCACATATTTATAGAACAGAATAAAAAATATCAATCATTTCATTGATATAAATCCCAGAGAATGTCTTTGAATGTAGTTTTGAATGCATTGTCATTGACTGTCATTGAATTGAGTCTAACTCTGAAACTTTCAAATTTTCAAACTTTCAAATTCAATGAAAACAACAAAAGGAACTGATCTCAAGTCTAATACTCAAATATAACGAATATGGTTTTCTGGACCAATTGCACCGGAAATGGTATGGTCGGGTCCACTGTTTAGAGTCGTCAGCCCTGACCAAACCCAAGCCTTTGACTGTGAAAGCAGTCGCCGGAGTATTTTTGATGCTCTTCTTTGGACTAATAGTTGGTTCTATAATTCTGCTCACCGAACACTTTGTCTTCAAATATCTGCTCCCAACTCTAAGAAAGAAACCCAAAGACTGTTTCTGGAAGAGTCCAAATCTGATGTTTTTTAGTCAAGTAAGTGACAACACTTACAATACTTCTATTCACTCATCAAAAACTTTTCTCATTCCTTTTCAATGAATATAATCGCAAATATGTAACTCAAAAGTCATATCTTTAATACAGTTTATTATTATTATGACATTTGTATAGAAATTGTATCGTTTCATAAATACCGTGGAATTGGTTTCACCGCATCATTCGGCCAAAGAAATTATGACTAATCTCAGGGAAGGACAGATCGCGAGTCTGTTTCAAAAAAGTGTCAAAAGAGTAAGCCTTTTGTGATTTTAGGAAAAAAGTATAAAATAAACTCAATTTTATATAATAAACAGTCGAACGCTTGAAATGATTATAACTCTTCATTCAATTTATTCGTCTTTTCTTCTCAAACAATAATAACCTTTTTCTCAAATATCAATAGAAAGCAAAAGAAGAGGCGAGACGTCGGAAAAGCAAATCCCAGTTCTTTGAAATGATTCAAGAAGTGAGAAAAGTGTAAGTCATGTGAAATCACATTTCATTTGATTTTTCTAATACCGGATTCAAGTCTTCGCTTCACTTCACACATGATTTTAATTTTAATTCAAATAATTAATTATATTCAGAGTTCAACGACAACAACACGAAAGAAGTTTCAATGACTCGTTTGAGATTACGTCCAGAAAATCGTCGGTTGTTCCCAACAAAAAGCACAGTATCATAAGCGAAACAGAATCTTTAGATGCATACACAGCACCCCATACCTTCAGAACTTCTTCTGTTCGCTTTAAAGAACTTGACAGTGATCACGACGAAGAAATGTTCGTCCAAAGAGAACCCCTTCCCACACATTTGATAGTGAAACCAGTCTTAAAGAGCGCCAGTTCTGAGTCCAGGACTAAGTTATTAAAGTCTCGAGGCTCCACTTCGGGCGTCAGCTCTGGTGACTCAACTTATTATAAAAGTCCCGTACCTTCTCGAAGTCAGGGCCGACATATACCTCAATCGGGCGCTCAATTCACTACAAGTTTTAGTTTAGAAAATGTATCGTTCAGTTCATCGCCGGACACGACTGCAGCCAATAAATACCACAATAAGAGAGTGTTAAACAAGAGAAAGAACTGGTCTTATGAGGACTTGGATGCCATAAAAAAAGAATTAAATGAACCGATGTCTCCATCGGAAAGATATCATTCGAGTCTAATGCTGTACGACTTCATCCCCAAAAAGACTTCTGTGATTATCTCGAGTCCACGTCAACCGATCGACGATCTAAGACTGTCGTCGATGACCAAGAATGATCTTCTTGCGATGTGGAGATCCTCTGAACGGGAACTCCTCAACAAATTGCAGGACGCCCTCCAACAGAAGAGAGCACTGGAAGAAAAAGTAGCGTTACTTCAGAGAATGTTAATGAAACCGCCTTGAGTCCAGTGCTGGTTAGGGAACACGAATTTCTCATCTGACGATCAATTGGTTGCATTTGAAGTCATTATTTGATTGCTTAACAATAAGTGTATTCATTGTAACTGAATTTTAACACACAATCGAATGATTAGTATTTGACTAATGATACGAACGGCAAATGTGTTTCACTGGTATTGTATTGAATTCGGAAATTTGATTTTGAAATTGACAGGTTTGGCACCGGTTTGTTGGGCCGAACTTCATATAACATTTACCGGTTTGTTATGACATCTCATTATATATACATTATTGTTATCATATAATTAATAGTTTGTATGCAAACGTATATTGTTATATATATTCAAACTTAGGTCTAAATTATTTACAGAAATATATAAAAATCTAAAATATATATCAGAAATAAATCCAAACAAAACAAATGATAAGAAATAACTAATTTTGCGACAAACTGTTTGAATGGTTAGGAATTTCTGCACATTTTAATTACACTTTTGAAAATACTTATATAAAAATATAGAACTAATGTAAAATATATAAATAAATGATACAAATCTATAATATTTTGAGGAAAAGTTATTGAATATTGAATATGCAATTTTTTAAACAATGACAATTTAAATAGTTTATAGACATTCAAATAGTTTCATCAATTAGTCAATAGATTTGTTATAATTTAATTTGTTGTGCTATTGTTTGCGCCAATTCTTATTGAAATTTGCTTCCATTTGGCTCTCGGACAACAATCGAGTGAATTTATCTTGCTGTTTTTGTTGTTCTTCGAGAATGAATGCCGAATATTAGTGTAACTCAGATATTGGACTCCAAATAGATTTGAAATTTTTTTTCGTCCATTAAATGATAGTTTGTTTTATGCTTTTTTGCTATACTTCTGACTCTAATTGAATCAAATAAATTCAAAACTTATTTCAATAATAAAAAGAGAATATCCTCTGAAATATATATAAATCATAACAATTTTTATTTGGATTTAGTTCTCCTCTTCTCTTATATAAAAATAGCACAAATTCATGGCTTAAGGAAAGAAATGGAGTTTTTCTCAGAAAAAATGATCTCAAGCTTAAGAATTATGTTTTTGAAGGCATTGCAAATCAATTTTCCAGTTATTAATTCTGGATTTGGATTTGAAAGCACAACACATAAACATTATGAAGAGTGAGAGGGAAGTTATAATCCGAGTGTGAAAATAAATAATCAAAGTTTAAATACAAAATTAATTCTTGAATTCAGACAAAAACACAAATAAGTTTTTGAGCTCTACTCGAAAGTGAAACAAACTTTCCAACACACAAATTATTTTTAACGTAAATTGGCTTTGAGTGTGATATGGGGCCAATACTTGGGGTGATTTACCTATCTCCTTCACTCATCTTCATTTTAATTTAAAACTCTGTATCTAATGATTGATTTAAAACCAGGGTATAATCAAATTTGTATGGATTCTAATTAACACAAATACTATGATTAATGTTGAAAATTGGCATTTGTTAAGACTTAAGACATTTTACGTTCGAAATCATTGGCAAAAGTATTACTATTTCACAGCTAATGGCTATTTCGCCGACAGATTCACATAAAATGTTTTCATTTATATAATAATTAGATTTTAATGTTTTAAATGCAAAACAAACGATAAATTGTATTTGAAATAGTTTTTGTGTGAGCAATAACTGAGGTTTTATTGAGTATTAATTATCTTCAAATTCATTGTTAATTATTATTATTAATTGATTGCTAGTTATTATTCCATAAGAAGAATCTTTGGGCCAAATAAACCATTTTTGAATTATTATTGATATGAATTGTATTAACACATAGTTTGCCTTAGAATTTGTCGAAAAATAAATAAATTTTAATAAATTATAAGTTTATTAAAGCTATGGTTTTATGCAAAAGATTTGAAGACAACTAATGTCTGAACGCTTTTCGAGTTTTCGGTCAAATTCAAAAACAAGTCATCGCTTGAAATGTAAACTAAATATTAATTCAATGGAAATAAAAATTTTGACAACAATTTTAGTTTTGTTTAGAATCTAAACTTTAGATTATTGTTTTAAACGATATTTTCGCCCAAATATTGAATTTTAAGTATTTGGAGCACAGAATGGTTTTAAATCGATTGTGAGAACTGAATATTCTGTTCATAAATAAAATGATGAGATTTTTCTTATCAAATATATGAAAATTGAAGAAAATTTAATTTCAAACCCAATAAAATTGAGCGCAGATTTGAAGCAACAAAAATAATTCGGAATATTTTATTTCTATAAATTGGATTATTTATTTCAAAACCAAACATTGCTTACGGATAGGAATACCAGAATATTCTGTGCAAAGCTACGGATAACAATTGAAAGAATTCCTTAGAAACTTCCAAATCTTTATTCAGTTCAGACTTTATCTTCTTATATTTATTCAAGAATAGTCTGAACCGGAATATTCTCGACTCAGCCTTCGAGGTCATTGAGTTCTGGGCTATTCTCGTCAATACCTGAGTTATAAATGTAAGCGAGAGATGGCGCTGTCCTTCGCTTCAATCAAATTTAAGACACGTTTGGTTTCCTATCATTTCGTCATTAAATTTCAAAACAATAACAAAGAATTTGATTTAAATTGGATTCACTGCCATTGACTTCACATCGAGACTATGTTTACCAATGAGTTGACAGCAATTGTGATGAGTGCGGGCAAAGGCTCCCGAATATGCGAATTGACAGCTAATACCCCGAAATGTTTGGTTCCAGTGGCCAACAAACCCATCATTTATTATCCATTGGAAGCGCTAATTAAAGCCGGATTTAATGGTCTCGACTCTTATCCATCAAATTTTAAACATTTGGTTCTTACATCTCTTCCTTTTTCCAAACAGAGGTTATAATAATAGTTTCTGACATCGAAGAAGAGGCTATAAAACAGGCTTTAAGTGAATTGAAACTCGATATACGTATGGAAATGGTTTCGATACCTTATAATCGGGACTTTGGAACCGCTGATAGTCTTCGCCTAATCAAAGATAAAGTGAAGGTATTGATGTCAACATTTGTTTTACTCACACTTATGACCATTTGTTTCGAAGAACGACTTATTGATTATCAGTTGTGACACAATCACAGACTTCCCTCTCAAGCGTCTAATCGATAGCTATCGGATCCATAGTCCGACTCTTTTGGCTCTAATTTCTTCGATTCCTTACAATAATGAGAACACTATTCCCGGAAGAAAAGGCCGCGAAAAGCCGGGTATTTATTGATATTCAAATCAATCATTTGGTAATATATTTATATTCTTAGAAAAGGATTTGATTGGAATTGATTCCAAAAATGGCGATCGTCTCGTTTTTCTCAGCTCTGAAGTCGATTTCGATGAAAGCGTTCCGTTCAGTGTTTCAATGCTTAAGAAGTAATAATTATCTGACAATACGTTGAATTGAATTGAAATAAATTGATTGAATAGATGCCCAAATTTTCGGATCCAAAACAATCTGTTGGACGCACACATCTATATTCTCAAGAAATGGGCCCTTAAGTACATCGAAGATAATAAGTAAGATCTAATTTCTAAATAATATATTATGGCTTCCAATTAATCCGTGTTTAACTTTGAAAGCAAAATATCTTCACTTAAGGGCGAGTTTTTTCCATCTCTGGTGAGGAAACAGTTTCGAAAGCAGATTAAGTCTGAAGAGAACAAGACTTCAGTGCACCCCTCCTCCATAATTTCCATGTCAGCCGTTCCTCACAAACAAATATTCGACTTTATTGAAATAAGTGATATCGAGTCGGGTCTCCTTAGTCTCGAGCCCAATGTCGACGAATCAAATCCCGAATCAGTGAGACATCAAATGGCAAACAGTTATCCCGAGAGTAGAATCAGATGTTTTGCATATCGCTTAGAGGACGGATATTGCGTTCGGGCCAACACACTCTCCGGTTATTGTGAAGCGAATCGCATTCTTCTCCGACAAAATTCTTCGGATAAAAAAGTGCCCAAAAGAGAGAACTCATTAACAGATCAGAGAACCAAATCACAAGTCGATGGAATCATTGGAAACGTTAAGTCTATTGGAGAGAAGTGTTCGATCAAACGATCCATAATTGGAAATAACTGTACGATTGGGGACAAGGTCAAACTTATGAATACCATTGTTATGGATAATGTAATCATTGAAGAGGGTTCTAATATCCAGGGAAGTATTGTCTGTCATAGCGCTCATATCGAAAGTAATGTCGAAATGAAAGACTGCGTTATCGCGTCTTCACAGAACGTACACTCATTAGGTCTGTCCCTTAATTCGACTAATATTTGTATTAAACCTATCTTTGATTGAATTTTCAGGAAAATTCACGAATGAAGTGATCATGGATATCCAACAAATGATGGAGTTATAGGAGTTATTATAATGGTTTTCTTAAATAATTCAATAATAAAAGCCTTTCAAAACAATTTTATATCGAACTAAAAGTCTATTTAATTTGTAATCAAAAATTTTGTATTCATTTATTTGTTCGCAAATTAGAAATCAATTGAATTTATTCTTTTTGTCTGATTTCTACTTTATTTCGGTTATCACCCGTTGTATTGACTTTCACTGATTGTTCCGTCTTATTGTCTGTCGATTGACTGATTTCTATATCGATGGCCACTCTTTCATTGTTAAGCTTTTCCTCGCTTTTCTGGTCATCGCTTGTCTTTTGTTTCTGATCTTCAAATTCATTGCTTTTTGTGACGGTTTTCGGCTCTTCTTTTTTGGTCAATTGTTTGACTATAATTCGATGGTTACGTTGTCTCCATTGCTTGTATTTGGCGATTAGGGTCACAACCGCTGCAACCAATAGTCCAGTGAAAAGAATCGAATAGAAAACGGTCGGTACTATCAAAAGGATTCGAAGCGATATATGAATCAAACCGTCGGATAATAAATAGTCAATTAAAGCCAAATAAAGGATGAAATACAAGAATAAAAAGCCAAACGTAAAGCAAACAATTTGTGCCACAATCTCCTCCTGTTTCTTAAGGAATGTCCAGAAACCGAGGGGCTCACTTTCCACCTTTATGCCAGAGAACACTCCTTTGCAAAGCGCGCACTTCAAGTGTCGGGTCTTCTTTATGTAACTCGAAAGGCATGAAAAATGTACCAATTGAAGAGCCCCCACACATTGACACACCTCAATCAATGTCTCGTCGGTAGTTTGAGAGCAGAAACGACACGATTGAATGTCTTCCAGAGGTATGGTATCAAAGCCTTTATCATTTATTTGTGTTTCACTCATTTTGAAATGTTAAATTTAGACTAAAATAAGAATTTGGTCAGAATTTTGAATAATTTATGGGTTTTTGAATTCTTTACGAGTGTTTCGCGTTCTCGAAGTCATTATTTAAATAACGAATTTATATTAAACTCAATGAGAGTTATATTATATAAGTTTTCAATGGATTGTGTTTTGTTTGCATTCAATTATGTTCTTAAAGATGATCTCAATTTTTTTACCAAACATTTGGCTCATAACCAAAGTCTATTTCATGTGAATTGTCGTCTAATTTTTAGTTCAAATACTTTCTCAGTTTATTTATTGAATCATAAATTAAATAAAAAACCCGTTTTTCACCGCTAAAATAGTTGCAATTATTTATAATTTTAAAATTCCTCATTCAATTAAAAGTCAATTAATGGTTAGAAAGAAGTGATCGACTTTTGCTCACATTTCTAATTATTTCGAACGAAGAAAAACAAATCAAAAGTTAATCTATGAAATCGATTCTTAGTTCAATGACTGTCAGCTAAGTTACCATTTAATGGGTTGAATGACTAGAAAATGACCAAACATACAGATTATAGGTTATATATTGTCATCATTTGATTAGATCCGACAAATATATCGGAAATCAGTCACTCATGCGATCCACGCATTACATCATTTATTAACAAATTCATTAATCAGTGTTTCATTTGATAGTTATATTGAATATGAAATAAACCGTCAAATGAAGACTAAATCGATTCCAAAAAGTGATTGAAAATATCGTTATATTGTGACCGCACAAAACTAAGTGGTGACCAAAAATCAGGGGTTAGGCCAACACCAGTTGGGGTTAGTAGTCGTGGAGTTGTTTAGAGATGAGTGTGGATTTAGTCATCAGGTTTCCTTCGGGAACATCGGCGGCGGTTGGTGAGGCCAACTGTTAGTGGACAACTCAGAGGCACACACAAAATAACACACACAAGTGTTTTAGTAAAAACTACTTTATTTGGAGCACAAATTGAAGTCAACAGTTGAGTGTTAGACGAGTAACTGAATGTTAGGCATACAAAAAGGGGTGTATATCGCACAGTAGTGCGCTATTGGAATGTGTGTTACACAGTTCTGGGAAAGAGTTACATCATTAAAAGCATAGTATAGCTAAATTTCATGGAAAAGCATTTCATAATTGAGTACAAAAATCATTTCATATACATTGTTAAACATTAGTCATTGAATTACATGTGAAACTAACATAGGGATAACCATGCTGTCTCAATATAAGTTAATAACAGATTGATTGTCATTTGATATTAAAGTTAACATGCTTCTTTCATCGCCAAACTATATTCTTAGTGAAAAGCAAGTCAACTGAGACGCTTCGGAAATAAATTTCAATAAAAAGTTTCTAAAAATATATCACTTGTTTCCACATAACATGTTTTTGTGTCACTTTCCTTCCAGTCCTACAAAATCAAGAATTGATTTATTCTGAGAGTATTTCGCAAAAATATCTTATTTCTTAACACTTTTCTCTTATATCTAATAATAAAACAAATATTTTGAAATTCAAATTTACATTAGTTTTCATAACATTTGGCGACGAAAATACTATTAACGAAAATAGGAATTTGAACTCAAAATATGAATATTTCGGTATTGAATATCAAAATTGCAGTGAAGAGGAAAAAGATGAATTATATCTGAAATTTGTGCAAACTTTCAAAATATAATTCAAAACAAATATTTGCTGAATAATAGAAAGTTAAATAATCTACAGGTGTTAGCGGAAAGTGCTAATTAGTGGTTCTTCATATTCTTCGAGTGGGCTTTCATAATGTTTTCCGGTTTTGGGATTATGAATAGTGAACAGCCATTCGCAATAAACAACTGTTTCTAATGACTCGACAATACAACAGAATTAATCGATTCATTTCATTTAAAAGACTTCTACATTCAGTCAATAAAGTTGTTACAAATTAGTTTCGATTTATATATCGTTTTGTGTGTCACTAAAACATTTAGTTTTTATTATTCTTTCAAAACAGTAGTCATTTGTAAAGCAAACGAATTGCAGTTCTAATCGTAAAACAGTTGAATCAAAAAAACAAATAAATATCTTTGAGATAAAAGAAAATACAAACAAAAAGTTGACTTCAATTTATAAAAACAGATATTAGAAGACAATTAATTACAGAATTAGAACAAACAAATGTGTTTTTGATCGAAATTCGACTTAAATAATCAGGTCAAAAAAATAAATTCATAATCAAATTAATGGATTCAATACTTCTTTTGGTTAAATCACTTGAAAGGACTTAAAACCTAAAAAACAGGAAACAAATCTATGCAAAAAAGAATTTAAGGATTTTTTATTCAACTCAAGGACTGTCCCATACTTTTCGTGATTAACAATAAAACAAGACTTTGACTTCAATTGCGTTTACAACAGATTTGAGCTGAGAATCAGAATTTCTCGACTTTAATCATTAAATTAATGGCTTTCGTCAAAAGTTATTAACAAAATTTTCAATGGTTTTGAAAAATCTTTTATATCGACAATAAATGCAATATTTTGGGCGTCTTTTCAATTGAATTCTTAATCTCGAGTATTATTCCACAATTTTGATGGTTATGTTTGCGATCATTATGTCTTTGTTTTCAATAAATTCTTCCAAATGTTTGAATACAAATAAAACGAATTAATGATTTTGTGAACAAATTCACAAAAAGTCATGTCTGAGTTCATTCAAACCCATATTCATTATACAAATTCTAAATCTTTTGACAAAATGATGGCATTTATTGTGTTTACAATAGTTTTAAAACATTTATGAATTCAAACAATAAATTTTATTAATAGACTGAACAGGAATTCCTAAGAAATTAAGATATGTTGCGGTCAACGCCCAAATAATGCACTTAACATTTCTACAAAATTTCCAAGTAAACAATGATTTAAATTTTAAATTCTAAAATAATTTTAATTCAAACCAAAAGAACCGACAAATGCATTGAGTTCTGAACTGTAAAATCTGACCATCTTTTGTGCGGTTGTATTCAAAGATGTAAATATTTGTTATTGAGAAAAGTAATCATTTTATCCATTCAATCGATTGGTTTCTAAAATTGCAACTTCTGTCAATAGATTGAAAGTTAAATGAGATCTCTATTAATTTCCGCACTTTTGATCCGGAATTTTGCTTTTAATTCCGTCCTAAACTTTTTGCTCTGAAATCATTTTAAAACATTAATTTAAATTTTCTTCTGTGGATTTCTCAATATTTTGTCTAAAGTTTCAGATCTTATATTAAGAATTCGAGTCTTTGTTTTTGTTTTTCGATGACATACACATTGAAGTCATTATCATAACGCAAGTCATTGACATAAAGAATTGCTTGAAACAGTCGTCTGCATTCCGGGCACAGCTAAAAGTTTATGTTCTTCCGACCAACCCTTAGACATTTAAAACAATGTCGACACCAGTCTGTCCGACATCTTCGGATCACTACATTCAAACATTTGGGATTCTGGTAATTGAGGATCCATTGTATTATTATGGGTCGTATAACTCTACGCCACACATTTATTGAATATTTTTATTCTGAGCTCAAACTGTTATGACTGATAGTTAATTCAAATCTAATCAAAACTTTAATAAATTCTTGCAATTCGTTGTTCTGCCATTTGAATGGCTTTTTTGACATTTGTTTGATAGTCAAAGTGGCGCTCATTTGTTAGAAAGAATTGATCCATCACATTCACATTCACATTCACATTCAATTGTTCATTAAATTTATTTTTGTACTTTACTTCAATGATTTTCTTATTTATTATTTGTTTTAAAAGAAATGATTTAATAAATTTTAACTTTAAAACACTTTATATTCCGGAGAATATTCTGTGCTTTGAGTTCAAAAGTTTATAACAAAGGCTTGGCTTCAAATTGCAAATAAAAGTGTGTCTCAAAAGTGTGTTTCCTTTGAATTAAAAATCATAAAAAATAATACAAATTTGACATTAAATATGACATTTGGAACAGGAATTAAAGACACCATCAAAATAGATGAGCAACTGTTTGTCATAACAATCAATACACCCACTGATATGCCAACAGTTGATCCTCGCATATAATTGAATTAAAAAGTGAGTCAACGGCCCAACCATTGTCTCTGATGTCTCTGTGCTCATCAACCAAATGCAGACAAGTTTTTTCAAATGACTTTAAACGGTTTAATCAACTTTTCAATTAGTTTTGAGGCTTTTTTGTAGGAAAATAAAAATTGCTTTTTTGGTTAAAATTTAGAAATATTTAAACCAAAATTAGTGAATCTGTTGATGAAACTGGATATTAGATAATTATCAACTAGATAGTGCTTTAATAGCGTCCAGCTCATATTGGAACTGGTTTGAGCAAACCATTGATTGGCGTTCATTCAATTCAAGGTGAGATACATTGGCTGTCAGTGATTGCAAGTGAAGTCAAGTGACCCAAATTCACATTAATATTCACTGCACAGCATATCTCTATGCATTGCGCGTTAAGGGGCTGTGCTGTTTGTATACTCTGCCATAGAGAGCCTCTCATAACCAACACATTGGTGTAAACCAGAGAACAGAACAGACACTACTCTCTGATAAGAGGGACGGAGAGAGCAGACTCTCTAATCATATCACAAAAATAATTGTTTTCAAAACTGTTTAATAATCGTCTGTTTGTTTTGTTTTGCCGTTAAATCCAAGACATAAAACATCGCATTATTCTAATGAAAATTCGGACAAAACTAATGAATAAATTGATTGTCAATTAGTTATCATCTGATGATTACATGTGTTGATAGTGAGTGCCATTCAATTGCATTGTGTTTTGGTCGACACCCAAACGCCAGTCCAGAGCTTTACCTGAGCTCTACCTTAAACCCAACTGAACTCTGATTGAGATCATTATCACAACAAAACTCATTATTTATTTATTTTAATGTTTTGTTTTCATTAAATATTCAAATCAATTATCAAAAGTATTGTATTATTTCTGAAGAATATTTATCGACAAAAAAAGTGGTCGAAACTGAATTCATCTCTTCTATTGTCTTATCTCCCGATTGGTTGAGACAAAGAGCTAATGACTCACCGATAATGTGATCAACCATTAGATCAATAACTAAGAAGAGTTTGCGTTAAAAACAGACATCAACTCTAAGCTGGCACTCAGTTCATTGACTCATCTGATCGCTGAAGACACTGAAGAGTGAGATCAAGTCTTTTGTTATCTTATCGTTAATAATAAACTATTGGATCAAATGATTGAATAATAAAGGAAAATATTTATTTATTTATCTGACAATTGACTGAATTTGAAGATCAACTGATCTGAAGAATAAGACAATCAATTCGTTTATTTGATAAATTGTTGTTTTGATTGATTACGCGGTTTATCTTCGACTCAATAATGCCTAACATTAGGGGAAGATTTAATGAACTCATTGGCAGACAATTTAGTCAATTCTCAAATTGTAATAACAATTCAAAACGTAATTCACTTTTGGATCCAAAAGACTTGAAGACAACTAATGGCTCCTTCATTAACAGATACCTTAATGGGTGAGTCCTATGTCTCATTTAATCTGATCTCTTGTCAGATAAGTTTGGAAATAAAGTTTTTATAATTGGATTAATTGATTGCGATTTGAATTGAATGACATTTTATATCATTATTTAAGATCTATTGAAATGTCTATCGATTTGAAGTGAAATTCAAACCCATTTCGCAGTTTATTCACTGATAATAACAATGAAGTCATTAAATCAAAAGTAAAAGAAGTCTTTGAGTTTTAAATTCTAAGTAAAATGCATTTCAAAAGCGTACGAATAACTCGTTTTCTCCTTTTTATACGTCAGTCAGTCATCACTTGAAAGTGCAATTCAATGGGTATTATTCGTGAGGTTTGCCATTCGGTCCACCGATTACTACATCAAAAAAACTAAATCCAAATTCAAGTCTTGTCTTAAAATTATTTTTAAGTTTTTTGTCGATTGGTTTCTCTGATTGAAACTCAAACCAATCCATAAATTTCTTGATTTTGCTTTTGATTTGATTTCAAATAAGGACTTAAATAAGGATTTCAAATAAACTCAGTTCAAAAACTGTTGCATAAGTCTTAAGCCATAAAATAAATTTTGAGTTCATTTCGACACTTAATTCAGATGGAAATAAGTATCTCTTTTTCCAAGAATATTATTATTCAAATAAATGCATTATTGAAATGAATAGATTTGCAGCACTTCATCACTCAGTCATTATCTGCAAAAACAGTTAATCAGAAAAATGAAAAATTCTTTTTTGTAAAAAAGTCGACACAAATTCACAAATAAAATAATTAAGTTTTTCTTTTAACTGAGAAAAACATTGAAAATATCAGTTATACTCTGTTTGTTATAAAAACCCATGATTTGAATGTCAGTTTTTAAAGGGCTATAAAAAATTAATTTTCAAACCAAATAATAGTCTTCTGTTTGCATATCATATCATAAATTATACCCGAAATTCAATTAAATCACTGAATCGTTGAATTTTATTTCAATTTGAATTTCTATTAAAATATTTCATTAAAATGTATTAAATTTTATGTCATTTATTTTGTATGCAATAGAAAACTGAACAAAAATCATCCTGATATTCTTAGCGGCAAAACATGTTATGATTTGCCCGTCAAAGAGATCAATAAGTTATCGAACAAAGTGGTGTCAGCCTCCACCGGTCCGGGAGAGGGTTTAGCTCAGGTTAATCGCCGCTCAAAGCCCTTTGATTTGGCCGACGCTGACGTCGATTTCATCGATGAAGACTACAATGAGTCCAATAATAGTCTACCGTTCCTTAAGAATGAAAATATTAGTAAAAGCCATGAAAACAACGATAAAAACACAAACAATAATAATAAGGAGAGAAGTGATGAGAATTGGGGACAAAACCAATCGATAATTAGTTCAGAGAACGAGAACTTACATAAAAGCGCAACACTTGCTTTGGGCGAAGAAATCGCAGGCATTAGTTGTTGGGACTCCGCCACAGACAATGCCTATGGGATTGCGACCACACTTTACGAGTGCCATCCCAATACCAAAGAAAAAGCCGGTCTGTTATCCATCAAATAAACATTTTATCTATTTATTTGTGTTAATGTTTTTCAAACCGAAGTCTTTAGCCTTATTTTCGTTATTTATTGCCTTAATTTCAGATCTAATTATTTATTTTGTGACCAAAACTATTATTACATTAAAACTAAACATCAAATTATTAATAATAATGCTATAATTTAGGCGAACCCATCGCAGACTCTTTTGGTATATGTGTTCGTGAGAACAATGCGATCCTAGTGTTGGCCGATGGCGTCAATTGGGGCGAAAAGTCTTGTTTGGCCGCTCGTTGTGCTGTTCACGGATGTATCGATTACTTAAATAAAGCCTTGTATTCAGAGGGATCGCCAATTGAAAACACAATGGTAGGCCTCCACAAACATTGCGGACAATTATCAACTGTTTGTCTTAACTATTGTTCCGTTTTATGTTTGTTTAGGACATATTCGTAGCACTCCTTCGCTCTTTTAATGCGGCACATAATCTAATTCTTCAGGAAAATGGATTACTAACCACTTTATGCGCCGGTACTTCATATTTACTTTATATACATTTGTCAAACAAGTTGTGAACTCATTTATATAATGATTGACTGCCTGTCCTTTCAGCGGTTGTCTGTCAACTAAAGAACTCGGATCGATTTATTGTGTGCACCTGTAACGTCGGCGACTCTTTTGCCTATGTTTACAGCGAAAAATATGGCGTTCGAGAGATAACTCAGGGTTTGTCTCATTTCCCTCTATTTGATTGTGCGACGGTTTTAATAAATTGAACGGAATGTAGGCTCACACGACATATATTCGATGCGAGATATGAGGGATGCTTTGGGCGCTTTGGGACCCGTCGATGGAACTAACCCAGAGCTCAACAATTTGACTGTTGCCATGACTATTGTGGATAAGGGAGATATTGTATTCCTGACCAGTGATGGCATTACCGATAATTTTGACCCCGTGGTTGGAAAGTTCGCCATTCCAAAGAAAGAAAAGCCATATTTATCTAAATCCAAGGGGACGTCTACTGAGAGCTCTAACGAAGGTTAGTCCCATTTATATTCAATCATTAATAATTGTTAGCAAAAAAAACCTGTCGAACAAGTCTTCGACTCATCACTCAGTGCTTAAATACCATTTGATATCTAATCGTTAATATCTGTCCGAAAGGCTTACGAAAAAGTCGTCTGAAGCGATCGAACAGCAATCCTGATCGCGAGACTGCACACCGTCCGGCACCCATTCCTGATCTGCCGATAGTGGCCGCCCATCAAAGACATGAGTTAACTTTGCTTCGAATGGAAGACTTAATTATGAATGGCGTCAATGAGAACGACAAACGTTGCTCTTCCGCCAAAAGACTTTGTCAACTGATGACTGAGTTCTCGATGAAATTGACGACTGCAAAAAGGCGAATATTAGAGGACCCGGACCTCTATGACAATGAAGACGACTCATTCGGTCAATACGAGCAAAGACAAAGGCGGCGTCGAGTGGGTGACAAACTTGCAATGGTACCTGGCAAACTGGACCACGCTTCCATTGTGGCTTACAAAGTGGCATTCTATGGCCCCTATAATGACAAGACCTACGATGAAAATTCTAAGAATGAGGACAGGTACAATTTGCGAGCGAAGGCAACTTTAGCCCGATTCGAGTCACAGGAGGATTGCAGTGATTTGAGTGAATCCACAATTTAATCGTTTGATTCATAAATTCATTAGTTTTGGTGTTTCCGTCGATTTT
>JAQGAR010000347.1:0-16619 GCA_034697865.1 Oribatida sp. | reverse complement strand
TGATTTATTTATTCGGTGAAATTACAGTCAAAGGAGTCGTCATCTGTGCTGAGTTGTGACATCTCTTCAGATGACAAGTATATAGTGACCGGTTCTGGCGATAAGAAGGCTTCGGTCTATGAAGTTATTTATTAATTTTCGGATTTCTTTTGTGATGTCTTTCGGTTTCGACTCATTTTAAAGATATTAAAATTAGAGTTAAAATTAAATATCTTTTATTGAAGTGAAAGAAAAGTCAATTTTGTTTTATCCCAAATTTGATTAATTACTGATTTTTTCATTAGAATTAATGATTCAATATTTGGATCAAATAGTTATATGAATTACTAATTGAATTAAATTCAAACATAAAATTCTTTCATTAATTTCCTGAAAGTTTAGACTTAAAAGTAATGTAATAAAGAGCTGAAGATTTTCGGTTCATCCCATTTGAATCAAAATCAAAACTATTTTATGTATTTCTCATCAGATTTGTTATGAAATTATTGTCGATCGAAAAGCTCTGATATGTTTGTAAGTCTGCTTTCAGTCTGTGCGACCCCTTTCACGGTATTGTCATTAATATTGTATTATATAATCGGTTAATGAATCGCTTTTTCCAAAATTTGTTTTCATTTTATTTAAGTTAAAACTTCTTTTTCAAAGAGAACTCCATTTTATGCCGAAATCTGTAATTTATTTTAATTCAAAATCGATTCACTTTTTGACTCTTGAAATAAATTTTTGAACTCAACTCAAGTGTTCCGAAATGTTTTTTCTCTTCGTTTGATTCTTCATGTCTTGAATATTAATCTAAACATAAAACTATTGGTAACTATTTTCTAAATCAATTAAAATCTATAATTCCTCCCAAAAGAAGAGCAAAAATATTCATTTCTTATCAACGATTGAAGTCTTTAAGAATTTATGAGTTCATTCGTTTTGAAACGCAAACCAAAAATAAAACTACTTTTTATCCATAAATATGAGTAGAGATAAAAAGTTAAGTAAAAATATCTCACTTCAAAAGTATCAAAGCATTCAATATATATCTTTCAAATATTTTTCTTTTCAATTTTAAAACCCGATTACATTCAAGTGCTGACCGCCAGTTCCCAACGCAAGAAACTACTGAATTCCTCCCTTAAAGAAAAGATAAAGAAATAAAATTAAAATTAATTGAATGCAATTAATCAAAGTTTAATGCATTCAAAATCTGATGTCAAAACATTTTCCTCAAAATTTTAGACCTCATTTGCGACCAAATCGTCAGAAATTCTTCGCAAATCTCTTAGATTAATGCAAATAATTATTAATTCCTTTCCATAGAATGAAATTTCTATGGAAAATATGTTTATCGATAAGTATTTGATTGTATTGTCTTTTATAGCTTTTGATAGACTGCAGTGCAAACTAAGGAATTAAGTCTTGATTTCAGCCTTTAATTTTGATTTGAGTAATGCATTTTTCTACAATAGATTAGATAACACTTAAGAAGGGCTCAAATATTGTTTAATTATTTCACAATTTTTAGCCGTTGAGAGCATTAGTTTAGAGTCAGAAACAATGTTTTAGTCAAACAGTTATTATCTTATCGTTGGTTATAGTCTATAGATTTCAAACTCAAATAATAGGATTAAATTAATTTATTTTCTGTTTACTCAAACAATTGCTGATAAAAACCTAACAAAACACTAATAACAGACAAAAAGTGGAATAATTCATATAAACATTGTCGGGTTATGAATACAAGGAAAAATCAAAATTTTTAATATCATTAGAATTGGTCCCTAAAAAATATTTGTTCGCAAAGACATAATGATTTCCAATAGTTTAAACATTAAGATATAGACATTAAGAGAGCATTTTTCCCAAAAGAGATAAGACACAAAATTATTGGTATAATGTCTTTAATGTTTAGTCTCGAAAAACTAGTGATAATTCTGATGAGTTTTCTCTCTTTCACTGAAATTATTTTTGAAATTTTGATCAATAAATTTAAAGATTAGTTGCAATTCTAAAATAATTCTTGTTTTTTAGAAAAATCAATGACTTTTTTATGAATTTATTTTAAAAATTTAATAGATTTTCCTCCTCTTTAAACAAGAAAAATGCTTTGAATTATAATATTTATCGATCGATCGATGAATATAAAGAATTTATTCATGAAATCAGAATTGATTGAAATATATTAATCAAACAGCAATTTATAAATTATTTGATTTCGTTTTATTGCCTATTCTTCGAAACAATTTTCAATTTCATTATTGGTTTAAAGGAAACGATTTTCCTTTGAGTGAAAGTTTTGTATTATTATTATTACTTTCTCTTGATTTTTGTCACAAAACAAAAGAAAGTTTCAAAACAATCCATAATTTTTTGCCGGAAACAAATGTTAGGAGAAAATGATAGGTTTTGTATATATCTATATATCAATAGTTTTTTATTTTCTATACAATAATGAATGGTTTGGTTGAGAGAATCGATGTCTCATAAGATGCTTATTAAGTGAAGTGAAGAGCAATTATATGAGTAGTCGATACCAAACCTGAACTCAAACTGATATAAAGATAACATTTATAACAAACCCAGAATGCGATCACTTTTTTTGTATACAAAATAATTCTCGAAACGAATGAATGACTTTTATGTCAATAGAAAGAAATGAATTATATATTACGGGAGCAAAACATCTCATTAATAACTGGAGTAGATTTCAAGTTCACTTCAGTTGACTCTCGTTTCAGAATCATTAGACGAAAAAATTGATTAACTTTTAATTAAACTCTATTTTAAATGCCTTTTAGTTCTCAACAAAATTCAAAACATAATTATCTGAAGATTCGGCACTCATTAGATATCTCGACATTTGAACAAATGTAGGACTAATTGCTTCAAATGTTTGCATAATTATAACTCTCCGAACATATTGTGTATAATTTTCAGCTTTTTTCCCAATGAAAACACATTTGAAATTATATATTTTTTTTCTAAACTAATAATAAATACGACGAATATTTTATTAGAAATTGAGTGAAAAATTGTGTGACAAGTGTTTCACCGACTTTTCTATCATTCAATTATTTCATTCGGTAATTTGGTTTTTGTTTTGTTTATGAATTCAATTGGAAATGTCTGTGCGTTGGAGTATAATATATGTACAAACATTTGGTTCCTCTGGACTCTAGAGATAAGATCAAAGTAAAGACAAAATTAATGGAAAAAAGTTTGTTTGCGAAAACGAAAATTTCAAAAATCATTGGCAAGAATTTTGATTTTATTTGTTTGCATAAATAAATTATGATTTATGGACTGAAACTTAATTTTTGTGCACTTAAATCAAATGACTTAATAAATGAGTCGTTGTCTTAAGCGATGAAATTTTGGTCGTCTCCCAATTCTTCGCACAATTTTTATACTTATTCTCTCTCTTATCGAATGTTTTTTCTAAAATAAGTTTTGTCTGTATATATAAATACTCGACAGTTATCGCAATGCAAACACAACTGAAGGCACAGTTTATTTGTATTACTCGAACCAATATATAAACAGACTTAAGACGTCTCAGTCGTCAGTAGTCGTTAACTTAAATCTTAAGAACATTGAAGACACTGAAGACATTGAATTTCACTCATTGCCTGAATATCTCATCAAATAATAAATCAAATCAAATTCATTCATCTTTTCTCTCAAACATTGAACGCAAAGATTATTTTTAACAATTTTTTCCTACTTTCCAACCAAATAAACATTTTCTCAATATTTATTCGTTTTTTGATTACTTTACCGAAAAATATTTACTAAAATTAGATAAAATTTTAAATATTCAAATCGATTCGGAAACAATTTTACAAATCAATGGATTCATTAAATACTGGTTATTATTCGTATTTAATGCTTGTGTTTCAAGTGTTTAAATATTTAAATTTATTCAGATTTGAATGAAAAATATTATTCAATTATACTTAAATCAAAAATTATAAATAATTCAATCGTTTAATACACGGAATGATTCAAAAGAGATTATATATATATTCTGCGATCACTCAAAACATTTGAGAATTGGGTTCAAATGTTATTCCAACTGTGATTTGCATTGATTTGAGTCAAAGGTTTTAAATAAGTTTCGCCTGTTTTGTATCGATAACTGTTTTGTGTGGTATTCCGGACTCGATTCCAGTGATTGCAGTCACGGACCATAAGGTTTGTGTTTCATACGATTTACAGGCTTTGGAACAGTTGGCCTCCAAAGCGGCCAAACGATAGCTCATACATACAACTCATACAACAAACACTCAAACTATTGAATGGCTGTGAGAGGAGAGGAGAGGAGAGGACTCTCTTTAATCTCCAAAATATATGCAAAAGTGTAGTTCCGTTGCGAAGATTTATTATAAACTGGCTTTTGCTCCGATAATAATATTGTTGCACTGGTGGGGAGGAATGGGAGGACTGTATTTCATGTTTACCGACTTCTTCTTTTACGATTTCAGTTATTTGTAGTCAAACCTCGATTAGAGTCAGACATTTAGCTATGCTTTCCCTCCGATCCCCTCTCCCTCCTCGGAAACATTGAAAAGTGGGTTCAGTTGTACCAAAAAGTAGGCCCCACTGGTCTATGCCAAACATGACAACAGTCCTTATGAGTATCGGATCCATTGTTGGCTTCACTACTCAATTGGTGCTCACTTACAAAAATGCTCAGCACTTGCTTTCAAATTATTATTATTGCCTTATTTTTGCCTCATTTTCGGCAAACATTCAACGCTTTCGACAACTTTTAACAGAATAGTAAAGAAGGAAAAAATCTCTTCGATTCTGTTCTGTTGTGTAAATGTCTGTAATGTTTGTGTTATTAACACTTATTTGCGATAACTATTCAATCATTAGCTCACGTTTTAATGCAATAAATAATAAATAAAATCATTGACTTTTGACACAAATTATATTAACATTTATTGCAATTCATTAAATCAAATACCAGTTTTGAGAAAAATAATAATAATTTTCAGAACGAATTCATAATCGATTGAAAATCTGAATTAATTCATGAATTGATATGAAATTCTGGATTTGCATTGAAATGAGAGGCGAATGAAAATCTATAAATTTTGTAATACTTTTGTTATTTTTGATTCAAACATCAAAATGTTTTGATCGTATATTATATAGATTTATGACATGAATTAGATATGAGAAAAAACTTGAGTCGCATTTGTTTTCATTCTCTTAACTTATTTTTGGATTATCTTTACTTAAACAGAGATTATTTGAATTGTTAATAACGTTTCGCTGTTTTCTAACAAAAACTAATTTTAATTTTTGTTTGTAATTGCTTTCAATGCTTTCATTGCTTTTCATTGAGTTTTGGCTGATAATAGCGTTATTAATCTCAACGATAAGAAGTGATGCCGGAGTCGGAGTCGAATTATGAGAGTGCAAAAAATAAGTGCAGCTACTTAATTTTCATTACGATTATCTGACATATCGGCCAAAAAATTAATCTCTTCACTATTGCATCCATGACAACACACACACACACTATCTTTGCGTTCGTGTATTACAAACTTTTTTCTGCCGCAGCCATTCAGCACTTCCACAGATATTACATCACTGTTAGCACAGCCCGAATCCAGTCCCTCCTCGAACAACGTTAAGGCGGAGCGAATGGTTAGACAGCTGGATATCAAAGTCACCGACAGAATACAAGTTCTCTGTTTCATGCGATCAGTGCCTCTCTGGCTGCTCTCCCTTACATTTCTGATCGCTCTCTGGTTGTCCTCCCATTCAACTTCAGTATTATTATGAGTGAATTTCTGTGCGTTTATTGCGTTCATTGCTTTCATTGCATGTTTGAGAAGATAAGGCAAAAATCATTGTCTAATGTTTTTTAGGCATTCATTTTGGTTCTGACGCTAACACTACTGAAGGCCTGAAGAGAAGAGCGGAGAGAAGTGCAGCACAACAACCAAAACTAGCAAAAAGAATAGTTATTTAGTTCTTAGTGCTGTTCAACGTCTGTGTGTGGCATAAGACTAACAGTCAATCCATCGTATCGTTCGCATGAGAGCACAGTCCAAACCAAGTCGACGAACACAAGCCCGGGGCCAAACCAGTGCTGACTGTTTGGGCACAAATTCTTCTTTTTAACAAACAAAAAAGATTTTCCTACGCTTGTGCTCACTCTGTGCTCATTCTGTGCTCACTTTGTACTTTACATTCTTCACAATTCTTCGGTGTTAGTCTTGGAATCGATGTTATGGTGAGCTGTAATCCACATTTCATACGGTCTTCTAAGGCGTGTCCGCATAACCGCATCCATCGCTGCTGTTTTTAACCTAACGCCCGCCCTTTCCTTAACCAAAAGTTAAACTTTTTGGTGATTTGTTTTGCTCTTACAACTAATTCGACGGACAGAAGAAGAGGCAAATGTGACACAAACTAAGGCTTGCAATTACATCGTGTATTGCACTCCAACTTCACTTCATTTCAGCCAAAACTGTTTGTCTCTTCAAATAAATTCTCTTTCATTTTGTTTTTACTTTTTATTATTATTTTATTTTTAAATATTCTGCGAATCGTTTGACACAAAACTGTTTTTCTTTCATTAGTTGTGAACCAAATGTTTGAAAGTGTTTTTAGAGTTTCGACGGAAAATCTAATAATCATTAATCAAATCCTTCTTTAATGGTGTTTCCATTAAAAGACAATAATAATTGAAAACTTGTGAATCGGTTTTTGATAATTAACTAAAATTGAAGTTCGCGTTAATAAGAAGTAAGCGCTGACTACCAGTGACTCCGAGTGAGAGCCCAAACCGGAAATCTCTGTGAAAGTGAAAAAAGCGGTGAAATTCAATACAGGAGTCAATAGAAAGAAAGAGAGAGTCAAACAAAATTAAAGATCCAAAAGAAAAGAGTCATCTGTCTCAATATTTTTGGTTGAGTCGCGAGCATCGGATGGACTGACGTAACGACAGACCAAAACAATCGCCTCTCTCTGACTAATTGTGCTAAAAGTGTCTCAATGTCTCAATGGTTTTCTAACCGAAATTCAAAAGTGAAGTACAGTTTATTCAGTTCTTCGCGCAGTGTCTGAACAGCTCCGGCAGTTTGTGTGCGTTTTTTGTATACGTTTTTGTGACATATTATCGATTGGCTCTTATAAACTCTCCGCTGTCTTCCCGTATTCGCCACATTGAGAGCACATCTCCACAACTTTGCTCCACATCTGTTACACTGGCTTTTTATGAACTGACAAAAGATTCTCTGCTCTCAGAGATGAGAGAATGTCTTGTTTTTCTCAGTTCACTGTTTTGATCGTTTATTTGGCTCCTGGTAATTCTTAACATAATATTTTACTCGACACAAACAAAACGCCGAAAACGAGTGCGAAGACAACCAACACTTGCAATACAATGTATAACTCACGACATCCGGTAAGGAATGGCAAACGAAAAGTTTTGCTTATATTTGTTATTCAAACAAATTATATAATTTATTAACACATTCTTCACTCAAAGCCAGAAATTAAGTTTCAATACTATTAAGCAATTTATGATTTATTTATCTTTTGTGCGCTTTTTTTTTATCGCATTTCGTTGTCAGACAACTCTTTGTAGAGAAGAAGAGAAACACAAATATTTGTTGAATTATTTTTTATTATTATTATAACCTTCGCTTCAATTGTCGTTAATTTGTTAGACTCATAACCAATAGTTTCATATATTTATTAATAATTTTAAGTCTTAATTGGCTTTCATTTTGATTATCGCATGTGTTATATACACGTCAAACATGTTTTGAAAATTTGTTAATTTTGACAATTTTTCTGCTTATTATTCATTAATATTTCTCTTTGAAGTTTTGAAGGATTTTTTCATTATTGAGCAAAAATTTATCGCTTTTCAAATCAAATAATTTTAAAACTTCGGTTAATTTGGATTTGAAAAAATCATTTTCCTCTTTATAATCATTGCCAGAGATTTAAAACTCGTTTCTGAGTTTATGAACTTGAATTCAAGTCATAATTATTTAATAACATTTTAATTATTCACACAAATTAACCAAAACATAGCATTAGTAGAGGTTTTTCACACTCTAATGATTTAAATGTATTTTTTGTCTTCAATTCAAATGAAAGGGTTTTCGGAGAATATATTCTTTTGAGAACTAATTTGCTTTTGTGTTGCAAATCATCAAACATTTTGAGTGTTTGTGTAATGCTTTTAATGGAAATTAAGAGTCGATTTTCGAATTATAGTGCAGTCGACTATCACTTCAGAAGTATGTCATTTACTCCAAAGGGACGAATAAAAAGACATTCCTTACATAAAAGTCTTTCACTGAAATTAATTTATGTTAAGTAACATAAATAATGAAAGACTTGAGTCGAAACCCGTCTCTTATATTCTTATTAATTATCGTAAACACAAGCAATCAAATGAAACAAATCTTTGATTTTCTGTACATTTATTTTACGGTTCATTAATCTTCTATTTGTTTTCATCACTCAATTCGACAGAATATCTGATAAAAAGAGACATATTTTTTTAAACCGGGATTTTAAACTAATCCGTGTCATTCTATCATTATTTTTAGGGCCCTCCACAGGCCGGACAGCAATTTAAGTTCACAGTGACCGAAACATGTGAGCGAATCAAAGAAGAATTCAACTTTTTGCAAGCTCAGTATCACAGGTATTAACTCAATAATAACTTACGATTACGAGATTGAAATGTCACAGAATATACTCCATTTCTAAGGAATTAAATTGAAATTATTTTTTGAATAGAGTCTCGAATACTCTCTATTGCTATCAATTTATATCTTTTATTCATCGAAACAGTGGATAAAAATCAATATTTTTATTCATTTGAAACAAAATTAAAATTCAATGAATAATTTGATATTTTTATTAGTTTTTATCTCAAATCTGACCGAAATATCCTTCGAATTAATTGTAAAGATATATGTGTTTATCAATCATTAATCTAATCTTAAGTATAAAAAGTATATTAGATTTAATGATATTATTCTATGAATAGTTTGAAACTGGAATTAGAAAAGTTGGCGACAGAGAAGACCGAAATGCAAAGACATTACGTAATGGTAAGTCAAACGCTATTTAATAGTTAATAATAATTGTTAATATAATAAGAAGTTTATATCATTATTAATGACACGCTTTAATGCATTGAAAATTTTCTCTAATTTTTATTCTTTGTTTGTCTGACAACAGTATTACGAAATGTCTTATGGATTGAACGTTGAAATGCATAAACAGGTAAGCATTCAATCGTTTATAATATAAAGGAAAATGTTATTAACAAAAATGTATTTAAGTATTAAATTTCAAACTTCGCACGATTTCAATAACACTGTCTTCAACTCCTAAAAGCCTTTTTCTCTTTCTTTATGAGCGAAGAATTTTGATTTTGTTTCGATCCTTTATCTAACAAACTGTGCGTTTGATTGCCTTTGATTTGAAATTAATTTAGTGAATGCTTTCCTGTGGTCTAACATTAGATAAAAATGAATCTCTTTTTTGTGTTTGGGTTCGAGTTCTCAGCCCAACAAATATTTCTAAGAAGACTCCAAATCACGATTTATATAAATAATAAGCGATGGCTCTAAATCAGGAATGCACAAGTTAGGAGGTATAGCCGAACCTCCCCTGAATTTTGCTTCCTCGGGTTTTTGGCTTAACAGTACTTCAATGGGGCCGAATATTTTTTCAAAATACCCTGATAAACTTTCCTAGGAACCCCCTGAGGTCGGATACCTTGTGCACCCCTGCCCTAAATGTCTGTACTCTTTGCTAATGATAGGGTCCCCAACACTACTGCATATTTTACATAAGAGTTATTATTATTTGTGTATTAGAGCCACAATTACTCAAAATTATATTCCTTTATGTTGTTATTGGAGTTGTTATTCTCCTAAATAGTTGACTCAAACGCCGTTCAAATGCAATCATCTCTACTGAGTAGTGATATATTCCCAATGATTTTCTCCTCAAAACATAAACCCATTGAGTGATATCATGAAAATAGTGCAAAAGAATTTCAAATCATGTTTTTATGCTTTTCTGCTAATCGTTTAAATAACTATAATATCACAATCAGAGTCCCTATTATTTCCCTATTATTCCATTATTTAATTCACATATTCTTTCATAACTCAGAAGAAAGAAATACTTAATTTTATTTGCCTTTCAATTCAAGAAATGCAAAGTTTTTCGGAAAATATTCTCATATTTAGTGGTATTTCACATATGAAGCGCTTTTGGCGATAGAGACGAACAAAAAATACTAATTTAGAAGTTTATTAATGCGGAGACTTCTCAAACAATACGCTATAAAATACTCTAATTTTTTCAATTTGCTTAAAATTAGACAAAATTGTGATTTAAGGCTTAAGACTAGTGCTTTAAACAGATTGAAAACTGCTATAAATATATATGTGATGAATGAGTGCTCTTTTCGTTTGGCATTTCATGAAAATTAATTCAATATTTTTATGCATTCATTATATAATTAAATTTAAAGAAATTCTAGTTTTGCACTTAATTTGATTCATTTATTCAAATCTAAAGTATATATAATTCAAATTAATTGATATTTGCGTTAAAATAAACACATATTTTGAGAATTTTTAATTTTGTCGACAAATTTATTCTGATAAATAAATAGCCGAAAGTCATAAATAGTTTGTATCGGAATTTGATTGTATTAAATGATTTGAGAGAAATCTTAATTTCTTAATGCATTGCTTCCATTATGAGCGATGGGGACGAGCCTCGAGTTAGGCGTAGGGTTAGAAATATTCATTATAATTGGTATTAATGTTGCAAATGCTGTAAATTACATCATTTGAGTCATGTTATGTTGAAATTATTAAGCAGACCAATAATCGGCTGAGCAGTCACTCAGGAACGAGGGAGAGAGAGAGAGAGAGAGAGAGAGAGAGAGAGAGAGAGAGAGAGATCTAACACTGCGTAAAGTTAGTGAACGTAGCGCCGGGTTGTGTGCTAATGACGTTTAATACACTAATAGAGTATTGGCTTCCATTCGGGCAAACGATGCGTAACTGACTCGACAATCACGTTCTGGCGAACCGCCTCATGCATGACACAAATGCTATGCAAAAGTATAAGTTTTCCATTGTGTTCGTCATTATATGCATTCGAAGCGACCGATTGTTTTCTTCCATTATTTTTTTCTTTTATTGTTATTTCTCTTTTTCTCTCTCTTTTTGGTTGAGTATGAAAGGCAGCGGTAGTGGTTGTAGTGATGGCTCTGCTCTAGTGGTAGACATTGGATGCATCGGTCGCTCATTTCGATGAACAGCCACTAAGTTGTGGAAGTGATGCGAACAAAAACTCACTACAGATTGTTATTTAAGGTTGAATTACTGGTTCCACCAATGCTTCAACTATTGACTAAAAAGCTATAGACCCGAGTCTTTCACTGAATCCGAGCCGCATTTTAATTATGTTTTGTATACTCTACTCCTTCTCTCTCTCTCTCTCTCCCTCTCTCCCGCTCTCTCTCTCTCCCGCTCTCTACCGAGTGCCTAAAACTGGTGACAGACTAAGCAAATCACCTCTTATTATATAGACTACTCATAGCTCATACCAACAGTTAATATGTGTTTTGAAGTGGAAATAAGCCTGAGTGAAGCGCTGGCATTACATTCGCTAAATATACATAATGTTTGAAAAGAAGCAAAGAAGTGGATCAATAATTTTGTCGATTATCTGCATAATGTGTGTGTGAGACAGACTCCAGAGAAAGGTCTGCCATAAGAGCTGTGTGCGCACAACACAAAGAATTATTGTATTTAACCATTTCATGATTAAAAGTGTTTTGTTACGGCTGTCGACTAATTGCTACCAATAATTATATTCCAGTATTTCGTATACCATTTTGATGGGTATTTCGATTTTCTAACACAAATTTAATTACTGTTTTGTCATAAGTATTGTTCGATAATAGCGTGGAATTGGTATTTAACACCAATTCATTGCAATTTTGTTCATTAAATTCAATGTCAAAATTGAAAATACAATAATCGATAGCTTGCGGTTCAATGCGTTCATTCACTCGTTTTCGCTCTCTATTTGTTTTTTCTTACAAATTCTCTCTCTATTCGAGAATATATCGAATCAATTAATTCAAACACTTCTTTGGTATTAGTTTTGTTGTTTAACTGCAAAACAAGTCAATAATCTTCACAATCGCTACTATTTTCTATCTCTCCTTTGATAAACAAATTTAATTAATTTGAATGTTTGATGAGTTTTTCACTGAATTTTTAACAGCCGTTAGTCAACGAGTTCTGCATTTTATCTGATCCTCTCTCGAGTCCTATCGTCAGACATAGAATTTAAGATTAAATTGATTCAAATTTATTAAATACTGCTTTCATTTGATTTATTTGAATAGTATTTAAAGTATTCAATTAAATTAAATTCAGAACTAAATGAAAATCACTTTTTGTAGTGAAAGTGTCTAATGATTGAGAAGTCTTTGCAATTTTTCAATAGCTGTTGTGATAAGATATCAAAACCATCTCTGGTTTGGGGATAAACTTTCAATATATCAACGAATGTGTGCTCAACAAAAGAAAGATTACTATTTGAGAGTTTATTTTACTCGTGATTTGAAATATAGTATTGCATTTTGAGCTCAGAATTGATGCCCTGTTTTTGCGCTGAGCGCTATCTTAGAGATGTTGTGCACACAAGAGCCACACATTTCAAAACCGATATAAGTTTTTTTGAACAGATAATTCAAACGTTGCATTCTTACACTTTTCTCTCAATTCTCTATTCTTTAGGTTCACTCACTTTCTTATATAACGCTAAACAGCAAAACAGAATCTATGCGTTTATTCAATTTTTCCCTTCTCTTTACACTCTAGTTGTGTACCCAATTGTATGGATGTGTATATCGTATGTAAGTGAGAGCACACCATAAAAAATCGATTGCACTTTTCTAGAGATTATTCTAGTCCTTCATCCTTGTGTATATTGTATATGTGGGAGAGGGAGTGCGTGTTAGGCAGGGAGAGGGAAAGGGAATATTATGATCCATTCTATTGAATGCCAGATATTTGAGCTGAATTTTGAGGCCATCAATTCGGGCTAACATAACATCCATAGATGTTTCGAGTTATGCGACATTTTTCTCAATTTTATGTCAGTTTATCATATTTTTCACCGAATTTATAATATGCTTTCTATTCGCTCATTAATGATAGCAATGCTCTCTCTCTTTTGTAAAGAATGGAAATCATCCTTACTTTACATCTCTGTGCAAATGTTTACATTTGACTAAATTTACATCACAATCACTACAATCATTATAATCGCAGAGTTTTTTATTCATTCACTCGTAAACGACCCAAAAATTAATTTAAATAAAGTCTTGAAAATAAAAAACAAAGACTTATCGGTTGGGATGAGTTTAATTCACGGATAATTGTGTCGGATTCCTATTGATAGATAGTTGAAAATACTTAAATATTCTATTAGAATATTCTTATAATAAGTGTCGACATTAATAATAGAGATGATGTTATAGTGTATATTGAGATCAATTTGTTTGCCACTCCACTGAATTTTATTGCCTCACAAACGCTTATGAAAAATATTTGGTCATTAGTTTATAGCGATATTGTTTATGGATTATATTGTATTACATCTATAGTCAGAGTAAATACCATTAAATTACTCCGACATTTAATCATTAATATTATTCATTCAGTGTTTTATTTCATCAAATCGTGTCAACAATTCTTAGAACATTTACGACTTTTTTGTGCGACTAATGAAATATCAGTTATTATATTATATTTACTTATTAGCGACTGAATCAATAGTGTTGTGTTTGAACTGTTCAGCCCTTAAATTAAATAAATAGCTTAATAATAAATTTATGTTATAATGAATTGAAAAATATTAAAATTAGATATTTGTTTGAATTATTATTAAGATATTTGAATCAAAATTCAATTTTGGTTGAATATCGAAGCCAACGATAGCCAAGGGGTGTTTTTAGAAAAAGAAGTATAATTAGGAGAGATGATAGAGTACCAATAAAAAATGAGGGCTATATAAAGTCTCTTTGAATTTTGGTCAAAAATTTTGTTAAAGTACCCACATAATCATAATCATAATCATAATCATCTCTTATCGAAACAAATTTTTGAATGACTGACAACATTTCAATAATTATAATTATTTGGTTTTTTGATGCCTCGAGCCTTCAAAGGAGAGAAACAGAGAATTGAGTTAATTAACGCTAATTTCCATCATTTGATTTGATTTTAATTCGCATAAATATATTCTTGCGTTAAAATCAAGTTAAAGGCTCTGATCTAATGGTTGTCTCAAATATTTAAGCACAGGCTGTTGACAAACCAAATCCAGACATCATTAGAATCTAAACTCAACTAAAATGTCTGTAATTATCATTTTCGTGGTTCGGATTAATTAATATTTAAACTTATAAAAGAGATAATGAATGAGAACACACTTTTATGTCTTTCCCTTTTCGCTCTCCCTTTACTGCAATCGGGTAAAAGCAAAGCCATGTCTCACGAGATTGTCATTTGATTTGATTGGATTTCTTGTGCGGATACATAGATTAATCTAATATTGTCCACTATAAGGGGCCGTCGGTAACACTGCTAAACAGAGATGTCTTTCATGTCTTTGTGACCATTTCTTTATTTGATTTCTGGTTGGAACTGAAAATACAATTGGGATCAGTCGTCACTAACATAAGCAAATCAAGTGAATAAATTCAAAGAAGTAATGAAATGTTAGGAGCGATAGGTCTTTGCATTGGAGCAGAGATTGCACAAAAGCTGTTAGAGTGGATGTGCTGCACGAAAGGCGCATTTGTCGGCTCTGATGCATATTTTATGAAACCCAATCTATTGTTGTGTGTTAGAGTGGCATTCAGTCGGGGCTCGCGTGTAAAGGGCGCGACCGTATGGACTGTATCAACAAAAAAGTTGAAGAGCAAAACAAAGCGCATATCCAATAGTAAAATGTCAACACCGGTAGCGCAGAGGTCGCGATAAGCAATCTTTTTGGTCAGTCTTAATGTTTGCTTAACTCAATTAAAGCGATAGAAAGACTAATAGAAATCATAGCGAGTATTGCATTTGCTGTCAGTTGTGTTGATTAGCAGTGCTTTTACCCAATTGTTTATCCAATGTTTAGAGCGTTTCGACTCTCGTCTCAAATATTTCTCTCATTCAACACTTAACCTCTCGTTTTGTGTTAATGTAATTGAAGTTTAGTTTTGTATGTTTTGGCACCAATACTGCAAAGATGTGCTCTTCTATGATATCAGTACTTCTAGCATAGGATGCACAGGAAGATGCATAGGGAGAGGCAGTGAGAGGGAGGGAGGAATAGCTTCAAATTGTATATTTGATTTATTGCTTTTATACTCTGCCCGTCATTTATGCGAATATAATTCAATCGATGAACGATTCGGGTTTTTCGGATTGTGTTATGAAAGTTGATGTCGCAGTGCTATGTTCTGTGTGCTGAGCACATCCATGTTTGCAGTGTTCTCTACTCTGGTATGACTTAATGAATATGTGGTGGTAGGAGTAGGTCTGCCGTCAAATAAATGCGTTAATAGCATAGACTCACGCGTTGTGCCATTTTTGGGCGTACAATACATTCTATATCATAATGTTTTGTGAGCTTTTAGTACTCAAATTCATAGCTTTTTCTCTTATAAATAGCAGACTTGCGAGTGATATATACCATGTATTTTGTTTAATACTCTATTGTATTGTTGGCTGCAATTCATTCAATAGCATATAATAGCGTTTTCAGTCTCTTTGAGTTGAACTCAATTAAGAATACAGTGTATTAGGGAATGTATTAGGGAATGGCACGCAATCAAACACATCAAACATACTGTAAATACTAATGAATATATACTCTATTTATTTTACTTCATCGGCCAAAAGTGAAACGAAAAAAGTAATAATTATTGCAGATTCGCAAACAAACACTTCACTCAATATTCCTTTTAAACTCATAAACATCTGTGCATTCAATTCATTTTAAAAACTTTATTTTAGGAAATATTTCAAAATTATTCTGTTTATTAACTCAAGAGTTTATTATAGCATTAGTTATGAATAGTTTCACTAAAATATCTTCAGTTTAAACAAATGAAACTCTCAATTAAATGTTAGACAGAATTGAGACTCCACTCAATTTGTACTCAAAAATGATATTTTATGGAAAACGTGATAACAAGTTATATAACGAAACAAACCTTACTTTCAATCTCTTATTTCTCTGGAAATAATGGGGAATATCACAACTCTTGTCGAGCATTAGTTCTTCTCTTTTTATTATAGAGTAGAATATAAATAAGATTAGTGTACAGTGTGTGTATTGAATTACTGACATAGGAGGCTGGTACAGTTTCTTATTTATTGAAACGTTTTATTCTGGGATTTCCAAGGTGTTGGATCAGTTCAAAACCCCCCTGTTTAAGAAAAATCTGAAAAATCCGCTCTGTCGCGTTCGAGGGGATCCCGCCTAGCTGACCGCCGCGCGGCCATTTTTCGGTAAATCTGGCCAAAATGTCCGCC
>JAQGAR010000346.1:0-16648 GCA_034697865.1 Oribatida sp. | reverse complement strand
TATTATAAATTTAACTTTCAAAATTAAAACTATATTGAAATAAATCCACCTTTACACCTGGCCCGCCAGGCTTCTTACCATGTTTAGTTATACAGAATTAATTAGCTGTCTGAAAAATTGAAGGTGACCAAGGTATTTCAAATAAAACAGATCAACAATGAAATAGATTAATTAATATAAATGATATATTTTTGAATCAATCTTGATCATTTTCAAATTATAATTTCAACGTTATATCAAAGCAAAAATCTGTTAAAATGCTCTTGATTGCAATCACTGCTGGTTTTCATAGTGGATTTATGATTCAGTTTAAGCAAACCAAAAACACCTGCAAAACAACTCATGAGTCGGTAGTGTTTGGAAAGCCGTCAAAAACTCATATTTAATAAACTGTTTGCCAATAGTTTTGTCTCAAAAGTGAATTCATTACACAAATTGACTCATAACTAGTTTTATATTCTTGTTCACAATGTCCACAAAATTCATCAAGCTCTTTTTAGCAGCTCTGCTAATTCAAGCAATAATCTTGGTTATAGTCAGTGCCAATCAAAAAGATGATAATTCACAGCAAACCTGTAGTAAAGACGACGAGCTTTGCAAGAATGCAGCGAAGGGTAAGTTTAACTAATGAATAAGAGATTGTAATGGTGCTTCACCAATTCATATTATTGTTTAAATTCAGAATTACCTAGTAAAATTCTAAAAATCTAATTTGTTCTGGCTATTTTCAGTAAAATTAAGTTTAAATTTACCTTGCTCTTACTTCTTAGTTTAACTAAGCTAATATTTCTTATTTCTTCTTGATTATTACTCACTCATTTTACAGATTAATAGCAAAAATCATCAAAATCTTTTGTTTTTACTTTTATCAAGCTAAATCTGAAACGGCAGCTAAAGAAAAGGCTGAACCGGCAGCAAAGGCCAGCACAAGTGGAGCGGGTGCTGACACATCATCAAAGTCAGAATCAAAGTCATCAAAAAAGACAGAAACAAAAGAAAAGCCTAAAAAATCAAAGGCTAAGAAAGAAGAGAAAGAAATAGCCGACTGTCCATTCTGTTCATACACGAGACCCTTGATCAAGAAGATTATGGCCTGGATCAAAGACCTGCTCACAGACCCATTGATGATTATGGCCTATGACATGTTCAAGGATAAGATCTGGGAACTTGGTCACATGACCAAGGATTTGGTCGGTTTTAGACTATTCTAGAAAACAATTTTCAATAAATTATCGAATAAAATATGTTTTGAATTTAATATCAATTTACAAATGATTTAAAAAAACAATTAATGCAAGTTTATAAGCGAATACATGGCTCAGTTTGAAAACAATAGGTATTTTTTCAATTGTTTCTGGTGTTATAACACGTATACTAATTGCTCGATCAAAAACATCTGCAAATAAGAGCCTTTCGTTCAGTAAATATAATTAATTTTTCGATCAAAAACTTTATGAAAATTTTGGTTCAAGTTTTGGTTCAAACGTTTTTTATTATTTTTGTGAAAAAATATGCAAAAATTGTTTTGGGTTATTCTTATTTTGAGCTTGGCCCTCGCTTATGCTAGCGCTGATGAGCAAGCTAATTTGCAGAATCTGGATGAGTCTACCTGTGCTGATGACGAGGAGTTGTTCAGCGTTGGAGTTGAAGGTCAATAAAAGTTCATTTTGCAAGCATACAGTTATAATGTGAATCTGAATTTAATTACAGATGAGCATGATCATGAAAGAGATAATGTTCCTAATGAAAAGGAAGCTGACTGTCCGTTCTGTGGCACAACACGTCCGTTGGCGTATAAAATAATTAATTGGATTACACAACTTGTTGATGAATACCCCCTCATTCGCCAATTCATTGATTTTCTTCGGAGTATCTTGGCACTTTTTCACTAAAGTCAAAGAACGTTCTCATTTAAAATAAATTCTCGTTGTTATGCAATTTTTGCATGATAATTTATTCAAGCAACAATTTAATTAAAAATTTAATTTAAAACAATTGAAAATAAATTCGAGTCCTAAACATGAACATGCTCGAATTTTCTCATATGATTTTCGAACTTAAACTTGCAAATCAATTACTTGAATAAGAATCACTTGGAAAAATTTTGACTCTGATCAATTATCACTGATAATTGCGCTTTGAAATAGCCTTTAAGATGACCAAGGTGCATGGATTAAGTAGTAGTAAACTAATTATTTGTGCTTGATTACTACAAGAGAGCTATTGTTCATTATCGATGAAAGTTAATAGAAAAAATTAACCTTAAGGTTATCCCATATAACAAACTCTTGGTTATCCTTCATATCAATCAAATAGAGTTTTATTTTTATTTTTTGCATTAAACCAAACAAAAGAGTGATTATAATACGTGTAATGCATTCAGTGGTCACACCTGTGATAACAGTTTCTTTGCTAATTCATAAATAACCTGCAATTTTGATAATTGCTTTCAGTTATTAATTTAATTGATTTTCGTAACACAAAATGTTAATTTCGAATAAAAGCTCATTTTTCTTGTGTTTCTTAATTTTCGCTTTTTTTCTATTGATCCAGGCTAATAACAGTAAGGATGATCATGATGATTTAGTGGAAACTTGCGATAAAGACGATAAAATCTGCCAGGCTGACGTGAAAGGTAAAATACTGATTTTAATAAAGAGGCAGATTGAAGTTAACTTGTTTATTTTTAGCCGAAGTAGAAGAGCAAGCTCAAAAAGTTGAAAGGGAACAAGGTTTGTTATTATTAATTTGATTGTTTCTTTTAAAATTAAATTATCTTGATAGTTAAACCAAAGAAGAAGAAGAAGAAGACTATTGTCAAGCTAAAAACGAAATTGGCTGAATCACCTTTTCAATCAATTATCCGGAGCATTTTTGACTGGCTACGAAAGATGACCAAGAACATGCCGATGGTGAGTGCGGTTGTCGAGTTGGCCTTCGGTATGCTTGTTGGAATTAATTAAATTATATGCTCAGATACGAATTACCAAGTTTAATTAATAAATTTTAAATTCCTTGTTTACAAAGTGTTTATAAATGTAACATGGTAATTTTAGAAACAATCATTGATTTATTCCGTACTTTATTTTAGAATATAAATAAAACCCTTTTTTGTGTAAAAAACATGATTTCAGTGGTATTTTCAAATTCAAGATTAAAAATCTATAAAAAAATGTATAAAATTTTTCAAAAATCTATAAATTTTAAAAATATATTTAAATAGAAATTAAAATTCATTCAACTATCGATCGATTGACTCGAATAACGCTTTTATATGACTTTTGTAATAAGAGATTACATTATTTCGCTTCAGTTTGAAGGCTGCGGTAATCATGTTGTTATCAGCCGTCCACTCCTCTGGACAGAGAATCAACTTGATGGGAGTCTCGATTTTGTGGAGATCACTCTCTCGAGCGCTCTCTTTAACACATTCCATGACTTTATCACAAATATCTTTGTCTAAACACAACTGTTCTCTACTGGAAGTGTGGGGTTTTCCCAACTGTTTGGCTAAACTGATCAGTGATTTCTGGTTAGGAGTCACTAAACCGATGACGTATCGCCGCTCAGAGTTGGCCACAATACAGATGTTGTCCACTAATTTGCAAGATTTGAGGGCCGTCTCGATCTGCACAACAAGAATAATAAGTATTGTTCAAACAGGGATGACCAAGAAGGGATGGTTAATTAAAACCACCTGAAAGGCCATCGCTTAAGGAATGGCTCACTTTTCCCAATGAGATAAACTCTCCGTTCGACAATTTTATCAGATCCTTTTTGCGATCAATAATTCGGACCGATCCGTCCGGGAATACCTCTCCGATATCGCCGGTGCGGAACCAGCGGATGCCATCCTTATCGGTATAAAATGCTTCGTTTGTCATTTCGGGCAACTCATAGTAGCCGAGTGCTATGAGATCACCACCGACGATCAGTTCTCCTCTTGGCATTGGCTTATCACTGGTGAGATACCCGCCTTCTTTCCAATCAATGAGCTTCATATTCGCCCCTTCCAAAGGAATTCCTACTCTGCCATAAGTTAAGTCATCTAAATGCATTGCAAGAGCTCCACCACAGGTTTCGGTCGCGCCATACCCTAAAATGGACATAATATTGGATTAGATGACTAGTGCTGAGCGAATAAACAAACCCTGAGATATTTGGTTGGCATTGAAGGCAGCTTTGATGAATGCCTGAGTTCTGGGATTGAGTGGAGCGCCGCCGACAACCATATACTCGAGACGTCCGCCAACCGCTTCACCAATCTTATTGCAAAACAATTTGTTGATAATCGGAGTGTCATATCCTCTCCCCTTCCATCGAATCTTATATTCCATTAGATATGTGAATAGAGGTGCCGATAGAGGAGTTCGGGCGTTGAGCTTCTCGTAAACCTCTTTGAGAATACGGTCCAAAACCAGAGGAACAGCTGCCATACCAGTTGGCTTAAGCAGCCTTGCATCGCTCACTTGACCTTTGGCCAGTCCGGGTGAGGAGTCGGTTAGCGTAAAGGGAGTGCCGTATCCGATTTTGACCCCACCTTCCAAACAGAAAACTAAGATTTAGTAACAATTTATGGGTTTCCCACAAAACTTACAGAAAAACTTAAACATTTCAAAAGTAAAGCCCAGAATATGAGCCAATGGAAGGTATGACATATAGATATGTCTGTCCGCCTCTGCGATCAGGTTTGGTCCATTACTTAAGAGCACCCGAATAGCAGCCATTAGTTGTGTGTGCGAAATGCAGACCGCTTTGGGGTTTCCCGTTGTGCCCGAAGTATACATAATAACTGCCGTCTCGTCTTTATTGGCCGGCAGTTCAAACTTAGGGCTTGACTTCTGGGCCAAACCCAACTGTTCGACCTCTTCAAGTGATTTTATCGTGATATTGGGAGGAAAGGCATCGTTGAGGACATCATTTCTATTCTTTATGTAAACAATAGTCTCGACGTTTGGAACTTCTTTGATGAAAGACTTGAGTTTTGGTAACAAATCAAATGTTGTGATCACTGTTTTGGCTTTCGTTTGGTTTATCCCATATATCAGACCCGACAGTCCTTAAGGACAGATAAGATTGTGCTTGAGCATTGTAAGTCAGGTAAGATTGTGATAAATACCCAGAGTAGAGAAGAGTGTGGTCAGAGTGGCGTTCACTTTCATGAGAGCCATACTGCAGAGCATCCATTCAAGTCGGGTGTCGGCCCATATAATTACCTTATCCCCTTTTTTAACGCCCATTCCTACTAGGCCTTTGGCAATGTTATCCACTCTTTGGGTGACTTCCTTGAGGGTCAGCCACTCATACCTATCACTCAGAATGAATTTTCTCAGAACCTTTCCGTCGATTTTAATATCATTTCCTGAAATGCAAACAAACTTTTTAATATATTTGTCTTTTTTTAGGTGAAACCCCGGTATTCCTGGAACTAAGGGGGTCCAGTTTCCGGGTTTTTCACCAAAAGCAAAAGTACCTTTTTCATCCTTTTCCAGAGTTTCCTTGATGACTTGCCTGTGACCCAACACTTCTCTGTTTGGGTCAAAATATGTGCTCATATTATTGAGAATTTCAGCGAAAGAATTGTATTGCAGAGAGGGATGACTGACGAGGGGCTCACTCCTACACCAGACCAGTTCACCATCTTTGTTCTCAAACTTCTTGGTCCTGAGCCTGTTTGCCTCTTCCAACACCTTCCAAGGTTTTTGCATCACATAATACAAGGGAAGTGTAGTCACGGTATATGTGTTAACGAGTAAACGGGTTTTTAACATAAAAAAGTTTATCAAAAGTTTTGACATTTTGTTTGTTTCGCAAATATTTTCAAATTTCAGTCATTTGAATAAAAGTTATTCAATGAATACAATGTTTAGCACAGAATAAATAGTTTGTCACAATTACTATAGCATTGAAACCAATTCATTGATTATAAAATATTTATCACCAGTTTTGTCACCAGTTTATCAGTACTTCTATACTGAAGAGTGCATTTGAGTCTGTGTATAGATAATGTGTTCAATAGATTGTCTCAATGGTTGTCCCAAAGTTTGCAAACTTTTCTAAACATTCAGTAATTCAGTCAAATGTGTGTCCAATCGGTTCGGGGTTTGTTTTTGTTGTCGAATATGAGTTAAGCGACAAAACAGTGACAAAGATTTGGAACAAAAACATAAACAAATGACAGATTGAGTTCACTTTCAGTACTTCCAGTCTTTGAGACTCCTTTCAATAAGACTTTAAGAACAAGTTTATACTACAATGAGATAATTGGCAGCCAATAGAGTCATGATATTTCTGCTGGGCCTTCAGAATCTGCCAGCAGGTAATTTTAAAAGGGCCTATCACTTAAATTCACTATTTCCTTCTCAAGTGACCTTCATTGTATTTTCTAGCTTTTTTGTTCACAGTGCCAATCAAAAGTGGTTCAATAAGATGCAACTAGAATTTTTTTGTCAAGAATAAAACGAAAATTTCCCATTTTAGAGGAATTTTACATAAATTAACCTTGAAAACTTTTAGTTTCATTATTAAATTTTAAGTCCTTTTTACTGTATTTTGGTTTTTCACATAATGTTTACATGTGTTTTTAAACAAATCACGAAACATGTTAACTGACTATCGTTTCAATAGCTTAATCACTGCTTTTTGTTAATTACAGTTAAGTTGTTTTTAATTTCTGACAAACACGTGTTTTTTAGAGCATTTAATTTCAAAACAGTTGTTATTTAAACTAATTTATGACTAAATTGTCTTAAATTACAAATAATTTTTCGATAATTACTTGAATTTTAATAATGAAATCAAAGAAGACTTCAATAGATTTGGAAAAACTGAAACAAATCGAAGAAATCAACCAAAAAACACAATCAGTTTTGGAGAACCGGAAGAATGTCAACAATTTAGTCGATTTGTTGGACACTATTCGCGAAGACTTGAATCGCGACCAGAATTCAGACCAAAAATGTTCACAACTTTTGGTCGAAACTGTAATCAAGTCTTTAAATAAGATTTTCATCCGATTTATTCACAACAAAGAATTGCTGATCAGTTCCGAGGAATCGGAGGCCAATCAGACGTATAAGAAGTGGTTAATCGATGTCTACAACCAGACAAACGACTGCTTCTGTCATCTGATCGGAAACGAGAACTACTCGAAGACAACACAGAAGTTATCACTCAATTGTCTAATGAAATGCCTGACCGAAGAAGGTTTGCCTCAAATCACTGCTTAAGACATAAAATTAAACTTTATTTCAATTTTAAGGCAAATATCCGTTCAGACAATTGGCTGAGGAGAGGATCGACTCATTTCCCGACACTCTTCTCAATGATATCTGTAATAAACTGATGTCCAAAGAGACAGACAACAGTCAACTGATCCAAAACTTTGCACAGAATTACTTGAATTTCGACGATTGTATTCATTACACACTAAAAGCCATTCAATTGGTTTTGAATCACATCTCAGACGAAGAAGAGTCCAAAGGAGAGGAAGAAGAGGACCCGAAGTCTAAGGAAGTGCTAATCAGAAACACATTCGAATTGTTATCATTAATTCGCTTAAAACAACCGAAAGAATTGGTTCCACAGCTTAAGAACAAGAAGTCAAGTGACAAAAAACGGGGTCTTAAGGAAGAGCCGACCGAAGAAAAGAAGATAAGAAATATAATCCTTTGTTTTCGGACTCAACCCAATCAGAAGAGCTTTAAAATCAATTACTTGAGAGACGCGGATCTCTTCGCCGCCGTTTGGACACAGTTTTTGAGCCATCGATTGCCGAAAGACTTATACAAAAAAGTTTTACTCCTTTTAGACAAACAACTCATTAAACACTTTAGGAATCCATTAGTTTTGACCGACTTCTTGGTCGAAAGTTATAATATTGGAGGAGTGGTCAGTATTTTGAGTCTGTCCTCCCTTTACGTATTGATTTCGAAGTGTAATCTCGATTATCCAAACTTTTACCAAAAACTCTACGCTCTGTTGAGTCCAACGGTTCTTAATGTGAAATACAGGCCACGATTCCTGTTCTGGACGGACGTCTTCCTTAGCTCAACACATCTTTCATCACAAATGATGGCCTCATTTGTCAAAAGGCTGTCCAGAATAGCTTTGAGCGCATCGACAGACGCTATACTAATACTGTTGCCATTGATTGGAAACCTACTAATAAGACACCCGACCCTCACGTCAATGACCGGCAGTGCCTTCGATGACATAACCAGTGATCCCTTCGACGACAAATGCGATGATCCGGAGAAGACCTGTGCCATCGACAGCTGTCTGTGGGAAATAAAGTCACTTCAAAAGCACTTTCATCCAGAAGTGGCCAAAACGGCGCTCTTCATAAACAAATCGCTTCCTAACCGCGAATGGGATTTGTCTGAACTCTTAGAGACCACAACAGACGACATCCTCGAGAACTCCAGAAAGAAATTGAGTGAAGAAAAACAATTGTCTTTCGATGGGAAACACACGACACAACTCTTTCAGTATTTGACTCAAGAGTTTTGAGTCAAAATCACTAATAATTTAAGAATTAAAACATTTGTAACTAAAAGTCAATCATTTATTTCGTGCAACAATTATTTTTGATAGTTATTCCATATGGTTGTCCTCCTTAACCATATCGGCGCCATATTCTCCGATCATAATTGTAATGGCATTGGTTTGTTCAGTGCTCACAGGAAGGACACTCGAGTCGATTACCCTCAAAGAAGAAACACCGAATACTCTGAGCCTTTGATCGACCACTGCTTTACTATCATTAGCCAAACCCATACGACATCCCCCCATTGGATATACTACACCGGTAATTGCTTGAATATAACAGCGTATGTATGAGTCGCAGAATTTTTGATCAGCACAAGTGCTACACCCGGGGATCGGGTGCTTAAAAGGTTTAATTACCTTGCTCATGACTGGGCTAGTAAAAAGGGCTAATGCGAGTTTAAAAGTTTTAACAAGATCGTTCACATCTTCTTCATTACAAAGATAACATGGATCTATCAAGGGATACTTCATAGGGTTAGTTGAGTTGAGCCTAATGGTTCTAACTTCACGATCTCGCTTTAAAACAACAAGCACCATAAAAATGCTATGGTTTAGATATGGTCTGTAATATTCCCTCCACTGTTCTTTCATTTTTAAATCTTTGACCAATGTTTCCAAATCATTGCCAATGAAGCCTAATCGTGGCAATACACAACCATGGGAGAGTTCGGGTCGACCGTTATAGTGAACCTGAGCAAAATTTGTTACACCAGACGCTTTGTAAGCCAATGGACCTCTTTTTTCAATGAAATATTTGTAATAATTTTCAAAACTTTTAATCGGTTTTTTCACTGATGACTGGTCTTTGATGTCGAAGTTAAGGACAATAAAGGGTGTGGTTATGAATTCCCCGACTTTCCGATCAGATATAATGGGTATTTTAAGTTCTTTTAAATGATATTTAGATCCCACACCGGACAACATCAATAAGTGCGAACTGCCTGGACATCCAGCGCTGATAATGACCTCACTTCTGGCGTACACTTTATGATAACGTTCTTTTCGATAGAACTGAAGCCCAACCGCCCGTTTCTTCTCATTAAACAGTATTTTTGTTACCAACGTTTGGCCTAAAATATGTAAATTTTGTCTGCGGTTCCCTTCGAGAAATATGAGTGATGTTGACTGTCGGACACCATCTTTGATCGTCGTCTGCATAATTGTTGAGCCGAAGGGTTCTCTTCCATCCGGGTATGTGATGGAGTATCCCAATCCTGGAGATGCTTTAATATATTCCTTAAGAATAGAATCTGGTAATTGTGTTGTGACAGAGAGGGGTCCTCCAGTGACGTGAACAGTGGGACTGTTTGCCACAATATTCTCATCCAAATTATTCTCTGTTTTCTTAAAATAAGGCAAAACATCTGAATATTTCCAGTTTTGTACTCCGCTAATTTCTGTCCAAAAATCAAAAAATTCTGGGTTCTCCCGATAGTAATTCATATCGTTATGCATAGAACAGCCTCCGAAGGCCTTTCCCCTCGAGATATTTCGTCTGTTACCAATGTATGCTCTGAAGGCATATTTTTGGGAAACAATCGGGTATTTCCAGTCCAGGTTAGAACCAGTTAATTTGTCGGTGAATGCTTATAAAATATTCCTAGATGAGATTTTGAGATAGTTTATAGTAATTCTACCTGGTATATCACTTTTTACAGTCTGAGCTCCTCCGGCCTCGATTAGCAAAACAGTTGTGTTATATTCCTCTGCAAGTCTGGCGGCCACAACAGATCCGGCAGTTCCGGCGCCCACTACAACGAAATCATAAGTGCTGTACCACTCGTTCCTCCAATTGAGTGATTCGTGACTTAACTTTCTGTTCCGTATCAACAAAATTGTAAAAATAATCTGTAAAAATGAAATCATTGATATAATCACTGATATAACTAGGTCTAATTAATAGCTCCAATTAATCATTGTGATTTATAATAATTAAACTTAAATGCACACAAATTAAGCTTTTGGTTAAAGTTTTAATGGTTTAAAATCAGTTTCGAGCACATATTTGAATATATAACTTCCAGGTTTTTCCATGTTAATTTTTATTTGTGCTTGTTTATTTTTTTATCAAACTTGTTAATTAAAACTTTGTTTCATATGGCTGTTCTCTTCCTTCATATCGGTGCCAGCAATTCTTTTACCTTGCATATGTTTAAACTGACATTTAACGTTACTAAAACTAACCAATCATAAGGGTTGGCAACAATACAAACTTAGAACTTCTGGCTTGAAATTATGTAAACTTGCAACTTTAGTCCAGTTTCTATTGACATCTTTTGCCGAATAATAAAACTAATTAATGAAATATTTAAACGATAGATGTCTTCACTCATCTCAACTCATGTCTAATGTTTTGTAACCATAGAAACAGTAAACATAAACATTGAAAACACTACCAATTGATTCAATTAAAATCATTAATTAATTCGCGATTTAATTGGTTTTCTCTCCGAATATTGAAGTCATTTTTGTGATCATTTAATGTCTAATGAGATAATCGTTGAACCAATTGTTGACACAATGCCTGACATCAAAGAATATGTCGACAAATAAGCGACAAATCATTAAAAACTATTAATCATTTAAAGGTCCAGAAAGTGGTACGACTTCTCTCTCAATAAGACTTCCGATTCTAACCAATTGTCTTATTCTTAAAGCTAAAAGTCTGTCCAATGGGGGAAAGAATATCGGCGAACTGTTATAATAGCAAACATTGCCACCGGAGGACAGCCTTTAATGACTGGAAATTGAATACATCTCTCGATTGATATCAAACTCATTGCAGTCATTCTCTAAGAACGTCACCGACGGCTCCTTCAATGTGATGCAAACCACTGCCCTCAAGGCATCGTCACTAGAAGGAGAGTCAGCGCCGGTATCTCAAAGTTGAATTCCAAATAAAAATTCTCTTAAAGAATTACTCAGAACTCTTGTATAACCTCTTCCTCAACGCTCAGACCGGTAATTGTTTGTCTTCAGCCGAAAAGGCGCTGAAGATTATAAGAAAAACTGATCAAAAGTGGGATGATGTCAACAAAAATTTCGGTTCCCTCCACTTCACAGCAGTATATTTGGCCAACAATACCACTGCCGACGCCAAAAATCTTTCGATTCCTGTCTTTACCTCAATATTCATACAAATATTTTGTCATTTAATCCGAAACGAGAACAACCAAAAGACAACAAAGAAGTTATGACTCAATTGTCTCATCAAATGTGTGACCGAAGAAGGTTTTTGCCTCAAATAGTTGTTTAAGACATAAAATCAAACTTTAATTCAATTTTAAAGCAAATATCCGTTCAGACATTTGGCAGACGAGAGGAGCGACTCATTTCAACGATACCTGGAAAATACTGTCCAAACAGTCAACTGATCCCAAACTATGCACAGACTAACTTGGATTTCGACGGCTGAAAAAGTTATTTCAAAAAGCATGGTCTGAATGAAGACTCGAAGGAATAGAAGATAACAAATTCGTCGCATATGTGGCCAATGATACAACTGTCGGCGCTCCACATTTGTTTTTCATTTATTTTTTATAATAACTTGTAATTTTTGTTAAAATATTTCAAGTTTTATGTGAATTTCAATTAAAATGTTATTAAATTCGTCACAAATTTTGATTAAAATCCGAATAAAAATCAGTTAATTAACAAAATTAAAGTCTAATTATCCAAAAGTATCTAAAAAACACTTCTTCTGTGACGCGCCTTTAAACACCGTTTAGTGTCTTTGGGCTGAGACATCGTCAGCCCCTGGGCTCGAACTCCGGCTCGCCTACGGCGAAGCCGAAGAGCGAGCACACAAGCAGTTGCCTTAGCTCACAACACCAATGAGCCTGCTCCACCTAAACACCTTATCAAAACTTGTACTGTTCCTTTACCTAAGATAGACATCCATTAATTCAATTTGAACCCTTCTTCCCATCCCTGTTTTGCACTTCTATACCAAAGACAAAATAATGCGAAGTATTTGCCTTTAAGTTAAAGGATTGAAATCTTGATATTTGTTGAAATTATCTATAAAATCTCTGTACATGGCTTCGCCCAAACATATTATCAGCCCTTTCCTCATAAATGCCTAAAAATACTATAAATAAAAAGTTACAGTTTCCAAACTTATTTAAAAACATAGTTAACTAACTAATTTAAATAAGAATTTTACAATTTCAGCTTGCACTAAGTAAATTTATTGATTTAAAGCATGTTCAGTTTAAACAAATTTCAAAAATTCACAAAATAAGCAAGAATAATTTAGTTCTACCAGAGTTTGCTTGATAAAAAAAAATTTATTCAAAAAATTGTACTAGCTAACTGCAACATTTGATGTTCGGGACAGTTAACCAAAATAGGGACCGAGTCCTGGCTGTTGTGCGGCCTGGGCCTGTGCTTGTTGCTAGATAATTAAAAAGAACTCGTTAAAACATTTGGAAGCTAAGAATTGATCTAGTTCCTAACCTGTTGCTGGTAATTAACGCCGGCCAATCCTCCAAACAAGTTAGCACCAAGCTGTTGTTGTTGTTGCTGTTGCTGCTGCTGTTGGCCTGCTCCATAAGCTCCTGGATAAGCTCCTCCATAGGCTCCTGGATAAGCTCCACCATAAGCTCCTGGATAACCTCCTGCATAGGCTCCGGGATAAGCTCCACCATAGCCTCCTCCATAGCCTCCGGGGTAACCTCCGGGATAACCGCCGCCATAGTATGGAGCGGCTGATGCCATTGCAATGACCAAAACTGAGAGGACGACCAGAACTTTCATTTTAGGCTTTAGGTTAGAACTGAACTCAAACAGATTTAACTTCAAAGTGGTCTCACTTCTGAGCGGACTCGCCTTTTATACCAGGGAAATTCGTGTTATTTAAAACCAGCCAGTCTTGCGGCACATGTCATTTTATACAAATCGTATGATTTCAGGAACAGACGGTCCCTTTTGGAGGAAATTTTTTAAAAAGGATTAATTTCTTAATTATTTTTTATAATTTTTTATTCAATTTAAAAGGACTGACGTAAAAACAGATGGTGTGCCCTGTAGTTTCGAAATCATGAGTACATATGAGCTATCTAATTTTGAGAATGACCATTCTTCTTTGAAAGATAGTTATTCTTAGAAAACCATCAAGGCAGAAAGCACATAAACAAGTATCTTTGACCTTAGAGCAACAAATCAAATTGTCATGATGGATTGATCCAATAAACTCTGATTTGCTATTTGTGACCTCGATAACAAATTTGATGTGAAGACAAAAGTTCCATCAAATGTGAAATAAACTAATTTACAGCACAATCGAGTTAATCCTTGTTTATGACAACTCTTCAAAGACTGTCCCCGAAGTCTATCCAAAGTCTATTAAATAAATTGAATTTACTATTATTTTCTGAGGGATGTCCTTTTGACTGTCTACTCATTCTGAGTCCAGTCTATTTACCATCAATTTATCTGGGATGGTATTTCAAGAAGGGTTTACCAAGCTCTTAAGCAATCAGTGCCTAACTAAGCAATTATTATATAGACCATTTTCCTGCTGAATTATAACATTGTTTAATTACCAAGAATATTATTTTGAAAACAGTTTAGCAAGAGGATCTTATCAAGGGCAATTTGTCTTGCCCCCTCCTTGACATTCCCTAATTGTTATCTAGGACTGTTTGACAAATAAGATGACATTTGAGACGAAGAAGTTATAATCGATTAGACTTTTGCTCTGAACTGAAGACAAAATACGAGACATAAAACAATAATCAAAATTATTTTGGCTTTTATCTGACTCTTCCTCACCGTAGACGTAACGGGATATTCGCGACAAACATCCTCATATTTAATCTAGAACAATTGATCACCAAGAATTTTTATTAAATTCTTCTTTATTTCAATATGAAAAATTTGAAACTCGAACATAGATTTAATTGAAGAATTCCTTTTTTTCAATGTCACCAAGCTTACTTTTAACTAAAATAAAATAATGCTTTTGGAAAATGTTTCTAGCTTATTATCCTGCACATTTCTTTGCAAATACAAATTGTTTGCTATCAAGATATGAGTTATGACATCATTTATAACGTAAAACGTCTTTCAAAGTACCAAACATTAAATTTATCGCAATTTGAGGCCAATATTCCAGTAAAACTTCAAGTATTTATTAAAAACAAGGCTAAATATGGGCTCATCCAACAGGAAAATTCAAGCCTGTTCAATTGCGCGTGAAATTAATTCAATTACATACTCAAATTCTTAATTGCTTAAATAAAATCAAAAATATTGAGCAAAAATTTTGTTTGTTATCCACAATGGAAATTGTGAAATAGGTTTTCATCACTGATTAAATTGAAGGTCAGGATGAACAAGATATCATACAAATTTGATCTTGACACATCTTGTCTTATTAAAATTAATTCAGTTAACATTTATTTTCTAATTTCTTAATGATCAAGGTTGTTATTCAACATTATTAATGATCTAAATCGAAATATAGATGAAATCAATCATGTTATTCTATGAAATAACCTTGCTCATCTCGGAATGGATTGTTTTTCTGTCGAAAATTCACTTTTCATATTAATTAATGAGAAGGCAGTCCTTCATCTGTTTGTCTGATCTGAACAGCACTTCAATAGGCTTTCTATGGATGAAAATCATAATTCAATTGATGAGGACTTCATTCAATACCAGTTCAAATGTGAGCCAACAATATTTATTTACTGGGGAACGTCAGAAAATATTCTGTGTTTACTCTGTCGGCTCCTTATTCTGTGCACTTTTATTGTCAATTATTTGTATTAAAACTCATTTAATTGAATGAAATGAGAAATTCCTTACAATTAATGTTTAAAAATAGAAAGAAATTAAAATTTCAATTAATTAAAATTCTTGTTAATCTATTCTTGCATCTCCTTTATTGTTTCAGGAATAGGGACTAGTTAACTTTATTTCTCTATTTCTCTGTTTAATCAATTTCAGGCAAAATTATAAGCTGTAGGACTACTGCGGGTTATTATGTAATATCGCGTGTAATTTGAATTTAATTTGTCATATAATATATGAAAACTGTTTGAATGGTATTAAACGGAAAATATCTAATTTCCTAGATCATTAATAAGACAGAGAGAAAGAGTGTTTTTCATTAATGTTTGAATAGAATTAATGCCGTTATAGGAAGGAAAGGTACCGGCGCTCAGCACATCTCAATACTAGACTGATAAGTAGGAAATACGATACGTACTGATTGAATGACGCATTGGAAACGTTTATATCAAAACATGTTTTATAAATATTAATAAATTAATAATTTTAAAAATCAATGAACAGAATCAAATATTTTTTGCATCTAATAATATAAATCAAGATACAATTTTTACAGAATAAATCATTGGTATTTTTAATTAGAATTCATAATAGAAAATTAATTAAATATAGCTGTATGTTGGTTAACATGTGCATGTACACTCTTGTTTATTTAGAACGTAGGTAGAACAATTTCAATTGTATTTTTATTCCCGAATTAAACACTGATGAGGCATATAACTTAGCAAGCAGAAAATTAATGGAAAATTAACTGAAACCTATCGTAGCAGAAGTATCATGAATTGTCTGCCTGTTGTTCTAGTGATTTGAGACAAAGATGGTCAACTTGATTTTTCTGTGTGGGTTTATATCATTGATTATCAAGGGAGGGGGCGGGAAGGATATTTCAGGACACGGGAGTCAAAATTACCAACTTTTCCGAGTTAGGTTTAAACCAACTTTTGTTTAAACTTAAATTCAAATAAATTAATGCTTGCATAATATTATTGATAATTTCAATATTTCACCAAGCACTCATTAAACTAAGTTCCATAGACCAAAATCAAATCCATTGTAACGCACATATAGTTGAAACGATTTTAATTGGTTTGACATACAATTCATAACTTATTCAGAGATCTGTCGGTACTTTTGATGGATTATTATCTCTAATAAACCCCCGATAGAAATCGCTTCCTATTACTGGACACTTAATGTAATGTCCGGCGCCGACATATCAAGCTTTAAAGGATAACCCTAATGCATGCTATAATTCAGGGATGAGCTTGGTCTTCGATCTCAGGGGGGGGATACAGGGGGG
>JAQGAR010000345.1:0-16666 GCA_034697865.1 Oribatida sp. | reverse complement strand
CCACCCAATAACTAAAAGCGAGAGACAGTCGTTCGGCCCTTCCTGCAAAGACGACTGCTCTCCGACTGTTGCCAATCTTGCAAAGTCGACGGATCCCTTTTAGCAAAGGCGACCCCAAATCGCGGATCATCTGAACCGTGCACAAATCGCACGTTTCAAGCCTACCTCTGGGAATACATTCAGTATTAGATTTTTCTATTTTAATCCAGGAATATAGTTATCAATTTAGGTTTTATTTAGCAAGAACAAATTTACATTGAGTTTAATATATGGAATATGGTTTGACATTTATATCAAGAATATGAAAACTATTTTGCATTTCAAGAACAGAATAGAAATGTTTAATAGATTATATTTATGATAAATAACCGGATCAGGTGCTCTTATGGTGGTCTCATGAAGGCTTCAGACATATTCGACGGATATTTGATTTACTCGTGCCTTAAAAGTCTGGTTTGCTTTCTATCGATTTCTTCCTAAATATTTTGCTTTGAAGCTCATTATTATTGAGTTTACTCTAACCGGTGATCGGAATAAATGACCGGATTTTTTATGGCCTCAAAATTTACATAGAGCTCAATAAGAGAAAAATCATTAATTTTAATGAAAGGAACATAATTCTATTTCTATTTAGGGCTGAAATAAAGTTTCTATTCATTCAAATGGGGAAAAATGAATTTCAATTATAACAAATGAATACATAATTGTTTGCGTCAAAAATGATTGCCTCGAGTTTATTGAATCACAGACAAGGAGTAATTCCGAGTTTAAGTTTCTTTTGTATATATTTTGTTTTAATCTATCATGGATATTTTTCATGCTATTAGTTATGTTGTCTTGATTATAGAACCTACGTAGTCTGAAAGTTGTTGCTTTGAGCATTTAATTCTTGTTTACAAACTATTGCTTTAATAACATCCGATCAACAAAAGTATGCCTTGGGTGAATTTAGAACGTTCTAGTTGAGATTTAAACTTTTTATTTATTTTTTAATCTAAAGGCATTGAAAAAGCTTCAAAGTTACCTTTAAAATTATCTTCAAAGCTTGAATTCTCTTGTTAATTCTAATTGAAGCTTAAATTTACTCGATTACTCAATTTGTCAGGGTATAATTTGTTTTCGGAATAAATTACCAGATTTTTATGACCTCAAAATATTCATAGAACTTAATAAGAAATATATCATCAAGAATGACAAAAACAGAATTCTATTTCAAATTATTCTTTATATTCAAAAGAAAATATTGAATTTGAATTATAATAAATATTTGAATACATAATTATTTGTTTCAAAAATTGCCTCGAGTTTATTGAATCAATCAAATACACAAGAATAATTCTGAGCTCAAATTTCTTCTAGGAATTTTCTTGTTATCAAGTAGCTTGTCATGATTATATAACCATGCTATTATTGAAATTACCATGCTATTATTGAAATTAAGGTATGTTTTTTATTAGCTATAGATTATAAAACCTATACAATATGTTAAATCTTGCTTTGAGCATTTTATTCTTGTTTTCAGATAATTCTTTTAATGAAATCTGACCAATACACGTGTATCATGGATAAATTTTGAACGTTTAGGCTGAGAATAAATTCTTTTCAGGCATTGAAAAAGTTTTAAAATTCTCAATCTTAAATTCTCTCGACAGCTTAAACTCTAACTGAAACTAAAATTACCTCGATTCTTTGCCAGAGTAAAGTTTGTCTATGTTCAATTTTCTTATTTACCTTTTGAACGAAGACCTAAAAGACAATTATGTCAGTTTTGATTTGAAAAGTTGTGAGGTTACCATCGGCTATAAATATAATCTCGATACTTTAGCCCAGAGCTTGAAAACCAATTTAAATTTTTAATGTAGACCTAAAGGCTGAATGTGCAAGGTTTATTCATAATAGTACGATTCATACAAGCGATGAATTTTTCAATTTAATCAGGGATTAGCAAGAAAAGATTTTCTGAAAACCCTCCTTTGAATCGATCTCATTTCAATCTGTGGCCTTTGATTTGGTCATCCCTGATATAAATTCTGAATAATGTGATCTACAGACCTGGACAAGTCGATAGGTTTGGTCTGTATCTCTGGAACTACTGGTGATAATTTACTGATATTTGGACAAACAGTTTGATTTCAATTAGAAATTCTTTCAGATTTGATCACTCAATTATCACCAGTAGTTCCAAAGATATAGACCAAACCTATCCACTTGTCCGAGTCTGTAGTTGCTAAGGCAATAAATTTTAGGTACGTTGAGCATTAAAGTTAATATTCTAGCTCAGGGACAAAAATATCTATTAAATAAGTCTTATAAGTATAGCGACACGATGCAAAAAACCAAATAAAATTTGCTTGAAAAACAAAAATCTATATATTGTGAAATGTAACTCGATTAAAATAGTATATACACAATTGTATATTTATAATTGTAAAAGATGACATAAACCAAGAAAAAAATTGTTGTACATTTAAACGAATGGTATATAAAATTCTTGGTTGAAATTACATGAATTTATAGCAGTGTGCACCAAATTCTTTGACTTCAGTGAAGGGGTCATGGGGTGGTTTTTCACCAAAATTTGGGAAAAATCCTAGGGGGGGAGGTAAGCTGAAATATCACTTTACCCTTAAATTCGGTTTAAATCCAGTTAATTTAGTTAAATCCGGTTTTATTCGGCATAAAACTAGTTTAAATCCAGTTCGGGCTGCCCTGCCCTTCGCACACCCCTCCCCTTGGTTCACTCTGGTTTATAGCTCCGAAAGACACAGAATATTAAAACGAATTCATCTTATTTTACGATTTCATTTGCAGTTATGGCCACAAATTTCACGGCTTTCCTCTCAATTTATGTCTTAATATAAACAGAAATGAGAAAAAATTTTATCTTATATTTAGTCTTAACTTCTCTTTTATTCCTGAAAAAAAAATTTATTCATTAAATTAGATTAACTTTACATCATTTCATTAATATTAAATTGAGTTTGTTTATTTTTTTAACAAAAATATAAATTACAAGGAAACTTCTTGCTAAAGAATCAAGTAGTCAAGATTTAGAACTGATTGGATGCATCATGAGCACAAGTACAGGAGTGAATATTTTTCAATATTCTAGGCGTGGTTTAAAGTGGGCGTGTAATAGCGACAGGAAATAAAGAAATGTTTTCGATGACATCTGAGTTTGAACTAGAATGTGGGTTGAAGTAACTTGGGAAGAAAATTAAAATTTACCTAGTATTTCATATTGTATGTAACGGGTCTACCCCTTGATCACCCTGAATCAAGTCTATAATATTATGTTGATTTATTATAGTAATTTTCCAAAGGGTTTGGTATTATCTGGGATAAAGAAAATTATCCTGAAATAAATTCCACGATTGACTCTTATTGAGGTAAATCAACTAGATTAAATGAGTTCTCTTATTTCTCGGTGAATGATATGCAATCAATGGTTTAAACATTCAATTCATGTCTTTATCCCTAAAAGTCCTTATGTTTAATAATGACTTCCAATGAATACCAAGAATACGAAAATCCAGAGAAAGTTAAACTAATAGATCTAAACACGAGATGAAAAAGTGTTGAAAAAGGTCTTGATCATAAGATCTTGACTCACTTCAAATTGAGTGCAGTGGAAAGGGATGAGAGACAAAAGGATGTCTCAATCAAAGGTTTTCTTCAAAACAAAAGAAATAGCGTTTATTTGATTTGACTTTCTTGTAGTGCTTTTAGAATAATTGAATTATCTTGGTTTGTCTCTGAATAAATTTTTAACTTCATTTCACTGAATTCTAAATAAATGGGCATTTATTTGAAAATTTTATAGGTGTTTAATATTTGATGACCAAGATTCTTTGAAGATCAAAGAATATATACAATTGTAATAAATACATTGTTGAAACATAGGTCAAACCGGCGGAAAATTGAAGCTAGTTAGGTAATCAAATCATGCTGAACTAAGTAATAATTCAATGCTCGCTAACCGAGTGCCTGTAGAATAAAATCTATATAATAAACCTGATCAAATTACTATAGATCACATTATTGAATGTAATGAAGCATGTGAGCTTGATAAGAAAAATTCCACTGGTTAAATATTATGATAGACATCATCAATAGCAAAGAGCGCCCACTTTGATGGTCTGTTCAAATTCTAAGCCTTTGTTTAGTGTAAATATATATTATATAATAGTTTATTGAGTTTTGGGCTCAAAATCATTGCGTAAATAATTAATTAGACATTTGTTGTGTCCTCTCATGTATTCAACAGATCTTTTCAGTCGATGTTTGCGTCAGATTTTCATTACAAACGCTTCTCTTTATTGGATTTTCTGGTGAATCAGCGAAACGCCACTCTTATGGACAGCCGGCTTATGGAGACTAGTGTTTGATTAAAATTTTATCGCCAGCGCTATAAATGTGGGCAAAAATTCTCTATGATTTGCCGGATATAAGCATTTAATCTAGCTTTTTATCTATAATTAATTATTCGTTTAGCAAATACTTGTTTTATTAGCAGGGATGCAAATGGGTTTCCTTGTTAACAACTATGTGATTAATCTGTGCTTCTAAACGAAAGAGATTCAGAATTTAAATAAACAGGATATAAACAAATTTAGCTGCTTTCCAAGCGTATTCAAGCTTGGTAATTAATTAAATTTTTTTCCAACTTCTTCTGAGAAAGGAACATGCAAAAGTAAGAGAAAAATCAATACTCAATACATTTTTTTTGAAATTTCACCCATTAATCTTAAGAATATTTAATTTTTTAAGAGATTTTAAAAATTAAATTGGAAAATAATTAAAGTAAATCACCAGGATCTCAAATAATAGAATAAGAATATTCTATATCATTTAAATTTGATAAAGAATCGCTTATTCCCTGTCTCATTCTGCATGTAAAAATTCAATTTTTTCAGGAAATATTCTTATATAAATCACCTTTTAAAAGATTGAAAATTATTCACCCAGGTCACTATTCCTAGGTGAGATTCTGTAGATTCTTTATTCTACACACTCAATTCTTTAGTGTTTATTTGAGATTTTAAGAATATTCCTGATGTTTTAGCGGGATATTTCTGTCAAATAATATTCTTTATAACTCTCTTGATATAATTGAATCAAATTGTCTTATTTAACCGAGATAATTAAATCAAAATGGCGGCCAATTCTTGGTTCTGTACAATAGCCAAAGAATATTCTATATATTCTGAATAGAACCATATAAAAAATATTTAAGAATGAATTAATATTCCTGGATATTGAACTTATTTATTTAACTTGGATATTCTTAAAATGATTGAATTATCTTGGAAGAAATAGGAATATTCCTTATTGAATCTAAACTTTTGTCACACTAAATAATAGAAGTTTTCAAAAAATCGCGCATATCTACCAAGAATATTCTTAAAATCTGAAATTATTCATATATTTTAAATTCGTAGCTCCTTGGCAATGAATTATAGACAGGACAATAAATTTCCCTTATAATTTCACTGAATCAGCAAGAATATCACCCTGTTCTAAACTTTTGTCGTCCACTGTACAAGAAGGAAAAAAATTTGCAATTTTGAAGAAATATTTTGAATTGAAATCTGTTATCATTTTTTTGATTACTCGAGTTATGAGTCAATATTTAACTCAAAAATGAGAAAATCATAGCAACGACTGATGTCTTTCCACAAATTCGATAAAAAACAGAGCACAGAGTCGGGACAGACATATTATTAATACGATGTTAACGCATTGAAAGAGTAGTAATGGTTTTCTATCAAAAAGATCTGACGCTCTGTAGGTTATAGTGGGGGCAGTCAACTTAATGATAAGGCAAGACAGTGGTGCAATTTTACCTAAGGAAGGTCGCAAGGTGAATTTCTTTAGTACAAATTCAATCTATGTATGTTGTACAAATTGAGGCATTAAATTCATTTGATGTTACCTCAAATTAGATATACTTGAAAGCAACTTAGAAAATTAAATTAACATCATTTAAAGTTACTTCAATAGTGAGTATAATACAACTTGGTTATTCCAGATGGCGAAGGAGTGAAAGATAGTGAAATAAGATTGCGATAATAATGTGATTATCGCCCTCACCAAGGAGCAGGTCGTATCCAGTTTCACCGAAATCCATTTTCACCGAATCGGATTAAAAGCTTAATTTTTATTTGCATTAAGGATTAAAAACAAAGGGTCAGTTTCACCGAAATTTTATGTCAAATTTAGGCGAGAAAATAGAAGTTATCCAGTTTGGTCGAAAGAACAAAAATTATTAATAAAATAGAAATATCATCACTGTAATATAAAAAACACAATTTAAAAGCTATAAACAAGAACCGGGTCTGAGTTTTGTCTAGTTTTATCAAGAGTAGCTACCTAGTTTCGAATCTCAAAGCCTTTTAATACAAAATAAAATTTTAATTTTTTTTTAACAAATTATTAATCTAACTTAACTTTGCCTAGAAAATTCAATTAAAATATATTGAGAAAAATAGTATTCATAAAAATTTTAGACATAGGAAAAATTTTGGTGGTATCACTCTAATTTTTTAATGTTTCGGTGAAAATGGATATCAAGAAAAAGGGCGAAAATGCATTCGGTGAAACTGGATTCGGTGAAAATGGATTCGGTGAAAATGGATTTCGGTGAAACTGGAATTCGGTGAAACTGGAACACCCCAAGGAGCATACAGTGATAATAAATCGGAGTGGATTAAATGGATTATTTGAGGAAGCAAACTGTTTTTATGTTTGAATTAAAAGGGTTGGTCGATAAAGTGGCGGAAAAGCACTGACTTTTTATCTACCTTTTGAACTAACAGAATATTTTGCCAGAAATTGATTAATTCTGAATTCGTCTTTGCTTTTGATAGACTCACCATGATACCTTTTTCTCGTGGAATCTCAATATAACTTCACTTGAGTTGTCAGTGATTGAGAAATTAAGAAAGCACATCAATCTTAATTTGTTTTTTAATGTCTTTTAACTGAGATTTAATTTAAGATAGTGCTATGTTTAGCTTATATGCATTTCAAATATAAATACCCTTGATGATTTAAAGTTTAATTTAAAACAGATTACTTTTTCAGAAACCTCTCACCACTTCTTTGCGAATTAGAAAACTTTTCTTTTTTAATTAAAGGCATGACCAAGGTATCAATAAAATATAGGTAAGATTCATGTAACATGTTAAATGGACTGTCTTATAAATAGCCTAGGATTGGGAGAAATTCGCTAAAATGTAATTTTGTCGAAAAATCATCTATTTAATTAAACGAAACTACACATTATAGCATAACTGACCTCCTGGTGTTCCCGTAATGAGAGTTTCTTAGTGGAAAGAAATTCATTTTAATGCAAATCGAATCGAATTTCTAACTATATTTTTGTTCAGAAGATAATAATATATTCAGTGATGGCCAGAAAAGTTTTGAAAAGCTACCCTGTTCCAATTAGGGGTTTTCATGCAAATTCCCAATTTCTCACAGTTGTCCACATATTCTTCGCATCACTGATTTAATGGTAATGTTATTTACAATACACAGTAATTGAGTTCATTCGTCCATTAATTTAATGTCAGTTTTGTTTCTGAGAATAAAATTTCAATTCTTTGGAACTCATATTAAAAGGAATATTTGTCGAACGGCTTACCCTTAAGAGAATGATATATCTAATTAGTTGAGCTTAAAATTCAATTAAATGACTAGGTTGTTTGCTTTTTAATTAAATTACTGCTAAAAGTTTCTTTCTTAAAGTTTTGTGTTTCGATCAAACAATTTATTTTTTTTGTACTGAATGTCGAAAACTCGAGCTTTTCGTCTATTTCAGAGTCAATTCAAATTGATTTTAAACGAATGAACGACTCTTCCCACGAGTGATAAGAACAGAATATTCTGAGCGAACAAAATTATTTAACTCCATTCTTCACTGAAACCGACATTTCATAAATTTGTCAATTTTTACATTAAAGAGAATTGTCAGTTTATGACATTTTTCATCTTTTCTTTATATTATGAATTCGTTTTTGACAAATCGAATCGGATTTTAAATGTTACCGTCTATGGACCTTAAGCAAGCTAAATTTTATTTTACACTTGTTTGGGTTTGGCATTCATTTGTCATTTGATTCATTAGAATCTAGGCTATAATTTTATATGTTTTCTAATAATCTAATAATTTTATATGAATTATTATATTTATTGATTTTTAATTGGTTTTGAATCACTTTGAAGGGATTGCCAAAGGGGTAGAAATTTTTATTTACCAATTCCTAATGGTTTCATTAATATTTTACCAATGAGCCAAATGAAAGAGTTGATAAATAATCTTCTAGAATTTTATTTCTCTGATTGAACCCATCTCAGGAATGAGGACAAGGCTGTATACCAAATATCCACTGAGGTTTGGCCTGGGTCGGGCACCCCGAAAACTGGCGAAATTTTAAGACTCATCATAAGGTATTGATTTGAGAATACATGTAGTACCCCTATGTCTATCTTTTCGTTCTGATGATTTCTACCACAACCCCCCCCCCCCCTTGAGCTGAAGAATTCCTTATACATTGGGTCTATGGACTACTAGGCCTACTAAATCTGTCCATGTCTCGGATGAAAAAACCTCATAGGGTAATCCTTTGTGTATTTTTTGCCAGGACACTCCAAACAATTTTCAAGGGATCCCCCTATATTCATTGACAAAATGCCCCTAAGTTTAAGATTTTTCTTACCCTCTCCCCCTGAGGTAGGTGGTTCGTCCGCTCTTTAAACCCATATTGATGTATTATCAACTTAATAATTTATTTAAATTTAATTAAAAGTTCTAACGTCAACAAGGAAGAATCACAAGTAATTTGTTATTCATTGGAAAAGTTAAAAATAAGCATGATAAAACAAATAAAATAAAACCATTGATAATTTTATTAACGCCTTAATTGAATTAACGTTTTTAATCTGTCTATCAATAAATTTGAGCCACACTTTAAAGGCGTTGTTCTAAAGGATTGTCACAAATGTCAATCATGTTCTATAAGAAAATGACACTGGCGATGGAAAGTTTTTTGCTTTGATCAATAAAAAATAAAATGTCAAATCTTAATATATTAAAACAAAATTTTTTAAAACTTATGGTCCATGGTTAATAAGTTATGGATGAACAAGGCAGAATCTCTGAAAATCCTTACTCATCCCTGAGTAAGTCACTGTCACTTGGCTTCGTCTTAATATGACATGATAAGAATATTTTATTTAAAGGATTATGTATTAGAATCTAATAACTAGACTATATTTTTAAAAACTTTTGATAAGAAGATTACAGAATTTATTATTTGGAAATAGAGATAACATATCTAAATCCAAATCAAATTGTACCTGATAACATTCATTCCAAAATTTTGTTTATGGTTATTTCAAGAAGTTTATTTATAAACTTGTCTCAGTGATATACTAGAGAAAGTGACACCATTGAAGAATTTTGCCTACTCCCCTTGGGTATCCCTGGTCTATATTATTTTAAAAATAACCAAAAAACTGTCGACATCCCTTCCCTATGGAACTAAACTTCGACCAAAAAGTCTTTGAAAACTCAATTTGATTCCTCTTATTATTATTCATTAGATTTTAATTTATGATTCAATTAGTTTTCATTCATTTCATATAATTTATTTTTCATGAAAACTACTCATAAAAAAGCCTTTTTTAAAACATTGAACGGAATAAATGCATGGATGAGTGAAAACTCCCAGAATGAATACAACCAGTGTAGAATTCAAACACTTAATAAACTAAGTAATGAAATGCGTTCACTAGAAAAGATTTTTTCATGAATAAAATCTCAATTCAATAAATTATCTTGAACAATAGAAACTGATTTTAAAAACTCAAAGTAATGTTAATGGATTTTTTCGCCTCAGGGGAATTTTGTGGAATATCTCCCATTAGGGACCCCTGAATTAAATGAATGTTATTGCACGATGAAAAGAATGACCTGACCTGAATCTTGCACTACCAAGTTTTTCAAACATCTCTTTACAAGAATAAACAAGAACAATTGTATATAATGAACACATGAAAGTTTAATGAAATGCTTAGATGATATCGATCGTAAAGCACTTATCTTCTTAATTAGTTGGTAATTTATACTTGATACACTATTTTATCTAATCACAGCTCTCTATGAGCTTGCAAGATACATTTATCCAATTTAATCATGTTGATACTTAAAGAATGTTGAGTTTTATTCGAAGAAATCGGAGATCGCACTTAAATAGACCCTGAATTTAATCGCTCGTTAAAAGCCATCAAAAGCCTAATGAAAGGGATATTATTTCGGACTCAAGAAAAGCAAATATCAAAAGAAATCTAAAGACAAGAAGAAACTAAAATCTGTGTTATTCTCACAAAACGTGTGATAAGTCTATCATTCATTTCGTGATTTCATTCAGAGCGCAGAGAAAAACAAATAAAATTAATAGCAATGTTGAGAAACTTATCACTTTGTATTAAGTACGAGATGAGCAAGGTGCTCACTAAACAAAATTTCTATTGAATAGAATATATTTCATTTATCTTGGTGATATTTAAATATATATATATTTAAAACTGAACTATTGAATTCCAAAATTATTCTAAAATTTTATTTCATAATTGATCAAGGTTGGTTAAAATATGAATTGATAAAGAAAACTTTATTTTGATCTGAAATATCTTGATAAGACCCCAAAACGGAAGATGATAGCGAATACTTAATAGTTAAGAGTTTATTTCTAATTTACAGTTGCAACACGAAATGTCTCTTGTTCAAATTGAGTTTTCTTATAATTATATACTTTTAAGATTCTATTTAAAACTCAATTGTTTCGAATTTCACACTTTTTAAAGAAATTAGCAAAATTGTTTCCGTGCAAATATATCCTGTTATAACAACTTTTTGTATATTGGAAAAATATTATTACTGAAACATAATGGAAAAGGGGCTTGGTTATTCTTGTTTAGTTTCAGACACAATTCTGGGAAAGACATGTAATTAATAAATCTATCAAAATCTAAGTGTTTTGACAGTCAGTAAAACTCATTGTGTAAATGAAATTGGCCAACCCTGTCAAAAATTGGATGGTATCTGATAAATAAGTGATGACCTACCCCTCGACCTCAGAGCTCCATAGAAATTCTCAAGATTCTGGGAGTATATGGGCTATACCACCACTGGCAATCAGTGCTGATAAATCCTATTCTGATGACAGACTGTGCTTATTGGGAGCCACACAAAAAATAAGCATAAAACGATAAGAATTTCTATTAAATTGTGAGGCTATAAAATTTTGTGATCCTGTTCCACTATTTTATTACATTTTGACTGATATTGCATTCAACTACTGATACTGCCGGCGCCAGACAATACTGGTGCAGCATAAATATCACGAATCCTATGAAAATACATGCTCACAGAATAAAATCAGTAAAATATCGAAAACAAAGATATAGTCCGAAAATAGCTTCACTTAAAAGTTTAAGTTAAAACCCAGGGATGTTGAGAGGGATTCATCAATATTCCCTGGTGTAACCTTCTTTTTAAGTCAAATGTTAGTTCTCAAAATGATCTAGCTATCCCGATCTTACTATTTTGAGAGTATAATTTTTATGTACAGGTTAAGTTTAAATATGAAAGGGAAGGTTGGTTTGGGTTTTTTAGATAGATTTCAAACTTTACTCAACTTACTCAATTCCACAAGGTTTTATTTATGGATCATGAAAGGAACCAAACATAATTTACTTTTACCAAGTTGTCCGTTACAATGCACTTAACAAGTTTATAACAGCTATTCTCGAAATAGCTTCCCCTTAAAAGACACTCAATTGCAAGGATTTTTTACACCGTCTTTGAGATTTATGTTTTAATATATTTTAGACTAGATTTTGGGTAAACAATAGGAGCACATATTTTTGGCCTGACTCATAATTGAGACATAATTATAACCAAACCCATTTAATGATCCAAAACATCCATAAATCTGCTGTATATCCCCGTGAATACAAAAAGTATTGATTACAGAAAGGGCTATAATTTCTGTCTTCTATTAAATTAGAATCGAATTGTTTTATTAATTTCATTGATAATTTCCCATTGGAGCAAAAGTTGATAACAAGTTTTGATTCATTAGTGCACTGATTATATTGGTGATACTTTTTTATGGGAAAAAATGAATAGGATAATTTATTTCCAAATTAATGTAAAGCAAATGATATTCACTTTATTTGCTTTCATTGAGTCTTCGGAGAAATTAATAAAAATACAAACAAGGTCAATTCAACCATCAGAGAGTTTTTTACTCAAATATTGATGGAGTACATTATAATTATTGGGATGGCCAAGTTCATTTTATTAAATTATTTAATTAAAATACTTGCTACTTGGAGATTCTTTTTAATTTGATTAATGGTTGCATTTAGCCTTGATCGTTAAATATTTATTGAAATCCATAACAGTTACAACTCTAACTTGATTATTAATGCAATAAAATTAACCATACTTCAAATTCATAGAATTCTTAATTAATTATGCCTTTGTGAAAAATTTGATGAAATCGGTTCTTCTAAATGAACAATGTATATTTTTATTGCTTTATAGAGTGTGTTTGGATCTATAGTTTGAACATTAGCTTGGGCATAACTGGCTGATAAAATAGATTAAATGCATGAGAAATACAATTAAAATAAACCATCGATTCTTCTCTGCTTTATATTTAACTTTTGGTAAATGAAAAACATTTTGCGAATAAATTTAATGATTTGTATCTAATCTCAGAGGAATGACTAAAATCGAGGCAATCGATAATTATCTTTCACTGTTTAACAATACTTCAGACACATTTGTCACGTTTTTATGTGAAAATAATTATAATTTGATGCAAAAATCTATTGAATAAAAACCAACAAAAATAATGAATTAATTTATTTGACTCTTCTTTATATTCAACCCATAATTACAGTAATGAACAGAAAAATGATTTAATAGATTTCAAGTCTAAAATGTATTTTTATTATTCTTACAGTTGGTGTTAGTGGTGGCTGCCTTCGGCTTCTCTTGGTTCCCACTGGTAAGATTAGAAAGTTTAATACCGTATTTTGGTTAAAAATCACATTATTAAATATGATGCAAATATTTTGGTCTAAAATTAAATCAGCTCAATTTATAAGCAATAAAAAGAGCATATTGTAAGTAATATATCAAGCTTAATTTTATTGATATTACTAAGTACGGCACTTCTACTAAATATCATGAAATTCTCCTGATATTAGTTCTGCACTTTTCCTAACTTAATTTAATGTGAGAATAAATCGCTCGATTAGGATTACTTGATTAGGCTCTCCTACTGTAACAGCTCTCTCCTTCCCTCCCTCTCCCATCAGCTAGTTAGAATAAAATATTCTGTATCTTTTATAAGTGTAATTCAAAATTAGCATGTAAAACTTCACTTAATTCTTTGCCAAATACGAATGGTCTGATTTCGGGGATGTATATTTTCGTTATTATGTTTGAATTGAAACCCATAATAAGTATCCCATGATTTATAGCAATTCTGTAAGTATCAACACCATTATAAATATAGTCGAAGTGAGCCTTTTCGGTAACTTTATGCCAATAACCAAATCATTGTAAAAATTACTAATTGGAACTCAATTCTATACTTTGTGTTTATTGATCTAGCATTTGCTCAAATGTCCGCCCTCTGCCATAAAGAAAAGGCCCGAATTGGGATAGCCAAGCTCGTCGATTTCAGGATGGGGAATTCCCTAAAAATTTTGCCAAAAATCCTAAAGAGGATCACATAGGGAATGAAATGAGGACTAAAATTCCGCCATTTTGGCCATTTTACCGCTAAATCCGGTTAAATTGATTAAGTTTAAATTGTCCTAAATTCAGTTTCCACAGCCATTTTGGCCAGAGATTGTAAAAGGATATTGAAGCTTTGCCTTTGACCAAGGTTGGATTCTCTTTTGGTTCAGTGCTAGTCAAGGTGGTAGACCCTTTACCCCCTAAAACTGAAAAATCCTGAAATACCCCCCCTAGAAATCGAGGCGCTGGAGAACATTTTTCCGCCATTTTGTTTGTTATTTTCGATAATTTTGCCGAAAAAAAAACAGGATTTATACTAAATTATTATTGTTATTGATTACATAAATTCTTCCAAAAATTTCAAGAATTGGGGCCGAAAGAATGCTTTTACTGCGGATAAAACTGATGCCTACAATATTTTATAAAAGTTTAATAATAACTGGAGTTCAGTTACTGCAGTTATATAAAAAAAATTCTCTCTCTCTCTCTCTCTCTCTCTCTCTCTCTCTCTCTCTCTCTCTCTCTCTCATCAAAAAGTGACAGCTCATTTAAATGAGATATAAAAAGATTAAGTTTTTGTGTAAATAAAAAGTTTTAATATTTTAAATCTCAGTTTTTAGTCTCATATCATTTGAAATACATTTTTCGTATTTTTATGAATTTTTGTTTAATATCAACTTTCGGTTTCCAAAGACTCCTAACTACACCAGGTCCTGTACAATTACTTCTTGACAGAGCGCATAAACATTTTAAGATTAAAGCCTCTAGAGCTCTGATGCCCAAATCACCCTAAAATGCATCTCATATTGTGCATTCTCATTCAAGACTATTGTAACTACCAACTCAAATATTTTGTGATAATTTAGAATGCGCAAGGTAAACTAAATCAATCCTAAACTTGGAAAAGGTTTAAGAAAGGGGTTAATGTTTATAATCAACAATAATACAGATGTAGACTCTATGAAATTGAACAAAATTCATGAGTGAAATAAAACAAATTATAAGCTTAGCTTGTGCGACCTATCCAACGAAATAAACTTTTTGTGCACAATTGCTTTAGAGTCTCAAGATGAATCTCATATAGATATCAGAAAATGCATTTATCTATATATCTATTAAGCTATTAAGCAGGATAAAACAATTTCTAAACAGGAATATTGTTAAATATCCTAAATTGAGCGTTTGAGCAAGAATTCGAAGGTGTTTAAGCATATAAGCCCTTGAACCATCCTGTCAACTCGCTCATACCAACTAGAAGCACTATATTTTCAATCTAATTGGGCTTTCAATTGTTATCTAATTAAATCGGAGAAAAATCTGAAATTAAAGTGAAAAAGAGAATTGGATTCAAACCTTTGTTTCTTTCAATTGATTACAAGAAATTCTAAGTCAAGAATAATAAATAAATTAATGTTTCGTCTGAATTGCAATAAAATTCGCAAAAATCAGATCCAATTAGACCTTTAAGTCTTTGAATGGCTTTACTTCGGATATAATAAGGGAAATACAGAATGAAACCCAATGAGACCTCATATTGCAGTTTATTTCTCATCTTGATTAATTCAACTCTCCTTAAATCAAAGGTTTGTCCAAGGGAGACGCGATATTATATTTTCAACGACTTTTGAACAATTCCCCTGGATTAAAAATATAATTGAAATGAATTGAGAGAGCAGAGACCGGACACACAAATACGACTCTAGTAATGTCTTCAGCTATGATTAGCTGACCCCTTGTCTATTTCCAGAACAGATGATGAAAGCACTTTCTCACTGTTATTCGGCACTCATTTGTTATGTGTTTGATTTGTTTGGGAACTCAATTGGGATTTAATTTGTTGTCATCGTTTCCTTTTGGCACAGAATAATTATCATATGCTGGTCGAATTTGACATAATCGAACCCGATTTCAATATATTCTTGGTCTGCCACTGGATAGCCATGTCATCCGTCTGCTACAATGTATGATAAACTGTTCCTGTTATTAATCAAACCCTAACTTATTAATAATTTGTCTGTCAATCAAAACTAGCCATTCATTTATTGCTGGCTTAACGAGTCTTTCCGCAAAGGTATGTAATTTTTTGTTAAATATCACCAAGGTCATACTACTATCAAATAGTTTGAAGTTCACAGTGAAATTATTATGAACTTGGTAAAGCTGTTTGTTTAGTAATGCACTTAATGAAACTAAATGTAATTTATGTTTTATAAATGATTTCATAAAAATTTCTCAATCTACCAAGGTGCTCAAAAACTGTTTCATATAATCTGCTGCTGTTTTAATAAGAAGAGCACATTTGAGGAGGACCACCAACTCAACAATGAGACCATGACATCATGCGCACGGACGACAGCAGGTGCTGCCACCATCAAGAATCCCATTGAGATCACTGAGAATCAAACTACCTTCGTATAAAAGAAGGAAAGCCATTCATTACATCCCAGAATATATTCTTGTTTAAAAATTATTTATTCACAATAAATTGACCAATCTCGAGAAAAAATTCATCCTTCACAAAATAATCCAGAAGAAACAAAACTTTTTGAAAATACTGCTTATTTGGGGCTCAACAGTATTTTCTTGAAGCTTGTTTCACATTGGTAAATAATATTTGACTGGTCACTGACCAGTGGTCAGTTTTTATGGCCGCCATATTTGTTGTTCTTTAAAGTTTATTATTATTAAAATTATTTGTTCTTTAAAGTTCTCATTAAATTATAAAAATATTTAATTATCAAACACACGATTAACCGGGATTAAACCCAACTTGTAGATATATTTTTAATTGTTGAAAGTTTATTTTATGTTTGATATAAAGTTTTATGACGTATATAT
>JAQGAR010000344.1:0-16686 GCA_034697865.1 Oribatida sp. | reverse complement strand
ACAATGGTGGGGGGGGCGAAAAGACATCGACTCTACTATATAATACCAATTCCTTGGAAATTGGTATTTAAAAATATAAAATAAGGATTTATCATAAACCCTAAAATAAACAAAAAAAATCTTTTATGTAAACTTTTATATTTTAAGTGGAATAAATTCATTTAGAAAAAGGCAGACCTGTCATAATAAATAAATTCAGGATCTTTATCAGGAAAATTTTCGTCTGCCTCAACATATCCCTTTGTGTAGATCGTGGTTCTGTATTTACTTTCTTAATTAAATTAGTCTGTGCAAACAATGTCATCAAAAAATTGACACAGTGTTCAAAAATATCTGACTGGCAGTAAAGTTGAATCAGGTAGGGGATCAAATGGCCGCCAAAATGCCGCCATTAGGACATTTTACCGCTAAATCCGGTTTAAATCCAGTTAAAAAACTTAATTTAGCTTAAATTGTCCTAAATTCAGTTTAAATCCAGTTTCAGCGGCCATTCTGCCTATTTTGCTTATTTGTTTGACATTTAAACAAATTTTTTGATTTTATAACCAAAATTCAACAAATTGTTACACTCAACCTCTGTAGCGATTCTCTGTGTTAGAAAAATCAAATCTGGTTAAGAGCTTATAAGTCCTGGCTCCTTCCTCATGCCTGATATTTAGGAATCAATGTTCTTTTAACAATAATGTTATCATAAGAACTTCATTTAAAATTTTGATTTTAAAAATCAGTGCTCCTTAAATAGCCCAAAACGATGCTTCATTGCATTTTTAAAAAGGTATAATGAAAGAAACCCCTGCTTTATTTTGCTTTCTATTATTTATTTAAAAACTTTTGTAACAATCTTTTATAGGAATGCAATCAATTAATTATTCAAATCATTCAATTGAATAAAAATAACGAAACAATAATTGAAAGCCATAAGGAAAAGGAGTGTTTAAATAATGAGACCAAGGATCAAATTCTTACAAGTTCAGACAATCATGTTCTTCTTAAAGTTCTTAAACGAATCCATCAAATAAAGGAATATTCTGGTTGTGATTTGAAGTCCTCTATTAATGATTTGTTAAATACGACTGAATTTGATTTGTCGAAGGATATGATTAATCAGATTCCTAAAAATGAGCGCTTTTTGAGACCACTCCTGGATTTGGTGTCTGAGAACAATGTGCCCAAAAAGCAGATCAAAGTTCTCGAAATGAATTTGAGCAATGCTATTTTGGCTGACGAGGTGGACCAACACTTAGCACTGGCGGCCATATATCCAATTGAAGTTGACTACACTCTGGCCGTCAAATCTATTGATATGTTGTCCGATGAATACAAGAATAAGTCATTCAAATTGTGTGAATGGAATCCTAAGAAATCACTGATTCCATCGGATCTGATGTCAATCGATTTGATGATACTTCGTGACGACATTGAATTGTGGTCACTCACACTCGAGGATCAATTGCAAGAGATTCACGACTCGCTTAATAACAAAGGATTTCTGTTGTCGTTCTTCAGATATAAACTGACGGAACCAGAGATGGCTTTGAATGAAATAATTGACAATAATTACCAAAACGACTCACTTCTGTCAAAAAGAATCTCAACTTTCATTGAAACGGCAAAAGCGGTCGGTTTGGCCTTAATTTGTCAAAAAGAGGATTCAATCGGAAATAAGGCAATTCTGTTAAGGAAAATGACACCAATGGCTTCAAAACACAATCAGATCCAAAGCATTGCTATCACTAATGAGTTTGAAAACTGGTTTCAAATTCTTCAGCAAAAACTCATTCAATTGAAGGAGATTTGCGAAGAAGGGGATGACACGAAGCTCTGGGTCATTGCAAATGACTCTTCCGTCAATGGTATTCTTGGTCTGACAAATAGCCTTCGTTTAGAGCCGGGCGGTGACAGAATAAGGTGTATATTTGACTTCGACCAGAGTTTAGGTCCTTTTAATCGTAATAATTATGAGGTCAATGATATTCTTGCCAAGGATTTAGCATTGAATGTAATCAAAGGTAAAAAACTGGGAACTTATCGACACCTTAATTTGACCAAGAACTTCGACAAGAATGAGACGTATGACTACTTTCTTAATGTGGGACAAACCAAAGATTTATCAAACCTTCAATGGTTTGATTCAAAGAATCTAATTTTCACCGAAAATTCATTTGATATAAACAACAAACCATTCAAACAAATTCGATGCAATATTTACAGCTCAGGCCTCAACTTTAAAGATGTAATGTTCGCCACCGGTATGTCTCTAATCAGTTGTTCACTTTATTTATATCACAATTTTTCATAACATTCACCTTTAAATTAAAGGCTATAATGTACAGTCAAACTCTTTTAATTTCACCTCCAATAATTTCACACTTGTTTACTCTCACATTCACACAAACTTCTTGGATCATTGATGCTATTTTCAACTCTCTATTTTCACATTTTACAAGGAAAGAGACAAAAATACGATACTTTCTTTAAAGTTTCGTTAATTTTTAGTAAAGTTTCAGTTTGAGACCTATAAGGTGAATATGAGGGGATGAACGGGTTGTATACATGAATTAAAGGGCCCCTCCTTGGTAGTTTTCATAGATAATTCATAAAGAGATAAATGTAGTTGGATATTGATTTGATGCTTACCCTTGTTTGTAATATTAAAGGACGACTAATATCGGGCCCCGAAACTATGTTTTTCGACAATGCAATTGGCTTTGAATTTTCGGGCCGTCGCTCAGACACCGGGCAACGAGTTTGTGGCTTTGGAGTCAGTCGTTGTATGGCTTCATTCGTTGACACGAGTCAGCATTTGATCACCACTATTCCTAAGCAATGGTCGATGCACGAGGCTGTCACTGTACTCAGCACTTATATCACTGTATGGTATGGACTAATAGAAAGGGCTCAACTAAAAGAAAGTAAGTCCTCTCTTATCTAATAACTCTGTTAAACGTTTACCAAATATTTATAACATTTTGCCTATTCTTAAGATGAAAGCATTTTAATTCATTCCGGTGCGGGAGGTGTGGGACAGGCGGCTATAAGTGTATGTCAGTATTATAAGTGCGATATATACGTAACCGTCGGCACCGAAGAGAAGAAAAAGTTTTTGATAGAAAAATACAAAATACCCGAAAATAAAATATTCAACTCAAGAGACATTCAGTTTAAATACCAAGTAATGGCAGCAACCGATGGAAAGGGGGTTAATCTGGTATTGAATTCACTGACTGGAGACAAGCTTGATGCAAGTTTCCAATGCGTTTCCAAAAACGGAAGGTTTGTTGAGATTGGAAAATATGATCTAATTCTCAACAAAAGGCTCGGAATGTTTGCCTTTCTTAAGAACATTTCATTTATCGGGGTGTCTGTGGACCAGATCATTTTAGTAATGCCCGAATACGCAAAGAAGTTCTTTGATTGGATGCACCAAAACTGCTACAATGGTTGCATAAAACCGATTAATTACACTGTTTTCGACGCACCCGATGCCGACCAGGCGTTCAGACACATGACAACCGGTAAACATATCGGAAAAATTTTAATTAAAATAAGAGAGGAAGAAAATGGGACTGAGCATGGTGATCTCAAGTTAGCCTCGACTCTCAAACTAATGGCAACAGTTAAGACATATTTCGATCCTAAGAAAGTCTTTATAATAACTGGAGGTTTGGGTGGATTGGGACTCGAATTATTGAATTGGATGATTCAGTTGGGAGCGCGAAGGTTTGTCATCACATCGAGGAGTGGCGTCAAAACCAATTACCAGAGATTTTTTCTCAAACGCTTAGAGTTTTTGAGCCAAAAATTCAAATTATTTGAAACAAATATAAAGGTTTTGACAAATGATTCAAAAACTGAGGAAAACGCAAAACATTTAATCGATGAGAGTTTGGCTTTGGGTCCAATCGGAGGAATATTTCATTTGTCACTCGTATTGAATGATTGCTTACTTGAGAATCAGGATATAGATCAGTTTAAGGGCACCTATGAGTCTAAAGTTAATGCCTTTCTTCATTTGGATCGCTTAACACGTGATATGAATATAGATTTGGACTATTTTGTGGTCTTCTCGTCGGTAAGCAGTGGCAGAGGAAATGCCGGACAAACTAACTATTCATTCGCCAATTCTGTGGTCGAAAGAATTTGTGAATCGAGACGTGCGGATGGTTTACACGGATTGGCCATTCAGTGGGGACCTATTGGTGATGTGGGAGTCATAGCAGACACAGACATAAACATCTCGCTGTCAGCGGTGGTTAAACAAAGAATCAACTCTTGTTTGGATGTGTTGGACAAATTTCTTCAATGCCCGCAACCGGTCCTCTCTTCCACTGTAAGTCTTAAGTGATTATAATGGTTGATTTTGACTAATTTAATAAATGTTGAATTCAAAAGGTAAGGGCCCAACGATTGTCTCAGGAAGGGAATCGTGAACAGAGAATAGTGGGTCAAATTTGGAATGCTCTAGGTGTAGATCCAAACACGACTCCAGACCACTTAACCCTGGGTGAAATCGGCATAGAATCAATGTTTGCAATCGAATTACAACAGGGATTGGAAAAGGATTACGACATAAAGATTAGTCTTTCTGACGTCAAATCAATAACTGTTCGACAAATGAAGGACTTCCAGAACGGAAGAGTCAACGAACTGAAGGAATTCGCGGCTGATATAAAAGAGGCCAGGCATAAACTGATCAAGAAGAAGTTTCTAATACCTCAGGAAACCCACACTTATCTGAATGGAGTGAGAACTGGAAAACCTATTTATTTGTTGCCTCCTATTGAGGGAATATTCTCGACGTTTGATAGTTTGGCCAAAAAAATCAATCGACCCGTTATAGGCCTGAATTGGACCCGAGATATGGAAGACTTGCATTCTCTTAAAGAGCTAAGTAAACATTTCACTGAAGTGTTGAAGCGGTTGTCCCCCAACGAGAGCTTCGATATTATTGGCCACTTTTACGGGGCTCTTATAGCCAGCAAAATGCTAGTTCATGCCCCTATTGGACGGGCAGTTATCATCGATATTCTGTCCAATACAAAGATGGATGACGACGTGGCCACAGACGACAGTCTATTCAAACTCGTGACCAAGTTTATATTGCATGACATTCCTAAGAATATCGAGCAAAGAATATTGAGGGATATGAGCGCTATCACAGACATCAATGAAAAAATTAATAAACTTTGCGTTGAAATCAAAGAGTTTGGCGGAAAAAGTCTCGTCTCCAGAGATTTGGACGAAATTCTTAAGAATTCCTTCAAAAGAGCGAAACTCTTCACTAATTATAGAATCAAATTAATGAATAAATACCAGAAAATTAGGCAAAATGTGGGCAAAAAGTTTTTACAGAAAACAGGAAAACTTTTGTTAATTAAACCGTTTGAAGAATCGCATGAAAACAGCGCTACTGATGTCCAGAATATATTCAACTCGTACTTTATTCCTGGTGAGGTATCTTGATCAAATATTAACGTCAACTAGTTGCTTAATTGGTTTTTCAATCTCTTAGTTGTCTCACGGAACGCTGGACATTGACCCTGAAAAGCTCAAAGATGACCCAGATAACATCCTTTATGAAAATGACGACAGAATTGCTTCACTTATCAATAAATTCTTCAATAAGTAAACAAAAATGAAATTAATGTCAATCGAATGATCATGTTACAATAATTGTCAACTGCGCATTTGTAGTTGGTTGGTCTTGGTTGTATGCTTTTTGAATAAATCAAATAAAAGTTCAATAAACACAAAAATATATTTAAATACAAAAGTTATTGAACTAAAATGATCTGTCCACTTTTGTGTCGCCTATTCGGATAAATAAAATGATGATTTGATCATATGCTTCAAGTTTGTTTAAAAATCAACATGAACATGTGAACACAATATGAGAAACACTTTGAAATGAGTAAACTCATGTTTGTTGTCATCGAAAGGGAAAGACTTAAGTTATTAATTACTTTGTAATTAAATGACTGAATTGAGTCCTATTTATAAAATTTTATCTATAGATGTCTGTCAACAATGATGCGCAAAAGTGACCCTGAGTAGTAATAAAATGATCAAGCTCACCCAATTAGAACTTTCCATAAATTGTAGTCTCACAATATCATCCCAATAACAGAACTAAAGTATCAGTCATGTTCAATTTCAAGTTTTATTGAGAACTTTTTACAAGATCAAAACTATCTAGAATGCTCAGGTTTGATGGGTTGGGCGCCCAGAATGATAAAGGATCTATGATTATTCCCTAAATACAAGTTTAATGTTGTCTTATGATAAAACTCGTGTTTGAATAAACAAAAATGATTGGATTGGGTAAGAACCGACTCCTGACCGGTTTTCTTCAGCCAACACTAGATATAACGTTAAAACTGATCTCAATTATGATTGTTATCGTGAGTCTGGCCTCTAATTATAAACAAAATTATCATTTCTTTAGACTTATTTAAAGCTCAATATTATTACTGAAAACATTAGTTTCAAGTAAAGCCTCAAAACTGTTAAGAGTCTAATTATATTATTGTTTAATTGTTGCTTATTTATAAATTATAACTATAAAAGTTGATTTTCAACGATGACTTACCTCTCAATTGACATCGACTCCAATGCATACGAATATTCTTATAAATATAAGACCAAGAGTCAACTTCTAAGAGAATTCTTTGCTGAATTCTTCGGCACCTTTGTTATGAATGTAAGTTATGCTCAAAAATGTGATTGAGTTGTTTTTAATAAAATTGTTATTTGTTAATAGTTAATGGTTACTGGAGCCGCCGCCTCAACAACTTTAAAAGGACGTGATATCAACGATTCTTTTGCTGCAGGCTTCGGCACAGCAATGGGGGTTTTGTTGGGCGTTCTCATAAGTATATCAATTTCTGGAGCACATCTCAACCCTATAGTGACAATAACTTTGGCGATCATCGGAAAGTTCGAGTACAAAAAGATTGGAGTTTATTTGTCTGCTCAATATTTGGGCTCATTCTGTGCGACAGCCCTCGTATTCTTCAACTATCACAACGCAATTGAAGTGTTTGACCATGGCATCAGATTAGGATTTGGGAGCAGTGGTAGCACCGGTCAAATATTCACCACTTTTCCTGTCGACAGTGCAACCATATCTGGCATTTTATTAGACCAGGTAAATTTAAAAATATTTGCAATTAATTACTAGTACATTTTGATGGTCATTTTGATGGCCTAATTGGCTAAATTTTTAATTCGCAAATTAATTTAAATTTTGTTTATTCAGACGATCTGTGCCTCGATTTTGATGTTCGCTGTTATGTTAGTAATGGACGAGAAAAATCTCCAAATACCCAAATATTTGATCCCACTCTTGATTAGCCTGATCATTTGTGGTGTAGTTTTATCTTTTGGATTCAACTGTGGTGCAGCGCTCAACCCTGCGCGCGATTTGTCGGCCCGATTTTTCTTAACTCTAGTGGGTTATGGTGATCAAGTTTTCCAACCACTGAATGGCTTGTACTGGCTCATAGGGGGCATAATTGGACCACATTTGGGAGCCTTAGTTGGGTCTGTCATTTATTTAATTCTGATCGAAATACAGCACAAAACTACTGGAGACATTGGACTCATTCAATGAGCAAACAATTAATATAAAATCAGTGATGGTCAGAGGGATGCACAGCTCAAATACTCACGGAATTTCAAGCTCAGGGCACCCCCTTTGACTACACTGATGTAAATTATTTTTTCAAAACACAAATCTTTATTATTTATTCTTTTAAATCATTTGTAAATAATTTATTTATTAATCATAATTCAAATGTCAATATTTTCGAAATAAGTACATTACACTGATAAATTATCAGTCTAAATATTTAAATAATAAATTGAACTTCAAGTTCATTTCGTATTATTTTTCCTTCAAGTAATTTGAAAGTAATTTGTTAAAGTGAATTTTTTGAATTAGATCCGGCAAAGAGTTGCCATTGTGTTCATACTTTCTTCTATATCTTAACCCATCCGTGGTCTTAAAGCAATTCTCAACGAAAAATGTCAGTTCTTTGAGATCAGCGCTGGACTGTAGTATCGGATTTCCGTCAGAATCTGATCAATGATTTTAGTGACAAATATTTTTCATAAATGTAAAACAAAAGAAACAAGGATCTACAATGAGGTCAACCCAAAATCCCCCTTCTAAAGTAAAAAATAAATAAAATAAACTTTTTAACGTCGAGCTTGTGCATCTCTGATCAAAATATAATTGACTTACTCGTTAATTTGCGTATCAATGGATGTGTATCACAAAAGGCGCTGTCGCTCACCACAAATAAAAATAATGACAAACTTATCATTGAAATCAGAATTATACCAGAAAAAGCCATTTTCATTGTTTTGAAAATTCACTAATTCTCACAATATCTCACTAATGGAAAAATGAGATAAGAATCACCTTTTATATATAATATTTGAGTATTCATTCAACCGAACAATTTGCAATTTGTGAGTCTCATTGCGTCAAATTTTTTAATTAAGTTCATTTCAATTCTTCATAACAAGATATTTAATGAATAAATTAGTAAAATATTAAGTTTCTCATTGAAAGTTTAAATTTGATGCACTAATTGCAATAAAGTTTGTACTCAAGAGTAAAAACTTCATCAATGATAAACTATAATTAATGGGAATTGCGATTATCTACGTGAAAAATATATTCATGTAATTATTTATTCATTTATTTAACATTTGTTTTTAATATGATATGATATTTACATGTATAATATTTGCATATATAATGAAAAAGTTGCCCACTTGTTGTACGTTATGATTACATTTTATAAATAACAGCGGTGATGAAAATCCCCTTGCCCATCCCTTCTGTTTTTTATAAATTGTGATATATCGGATAACAAATGGTCAACGTTTTTATTATTACTTAAAACAAATGGTAAACAAATTACATTGATGTATTTTTCACATGCAAAAACGTACCTTAAAAGCAGGGTGCACCAAGGGGGGTTAGCCAAAATACCACCCCTGATTCAAAAATTTTTGAAAATACCACCCCTGACTCAGCGAGAAAATTTGCCGCCGCGGGGAGCGATTTTGATCAAAATTTTGGCAAAATACCCTCCTGACCCCCTCCCTGAAGTCGAAGAGCTTGGTGCACCCTGCTTAAGGAATTAAAAGCAGGGTGCACCAAGCTCTTCGACTTCGGTTTTGGCTGAACCCCTTTGGTGCACACTGCTTAAGAGTTCACCTCTAAAAAAACCTCTGAGCCCTTCAGATCCCGGAGCTTGTTCATCCTCTAGTAACAATTCCGTATTATTAAAGCTTGCATTAATATTTGCTTAGAATATTCAAATGGCCTATTGCAAATTGATATCCGGGAGCAACCACCTTATAAATATTTACCCTTATTAATAAGATAACCAATAAAATATTTAAACAAAAGGGCTTGTTCAGTTTTACTCAAAAATGTAGCTAATGGAATTTACCTTGTAAAAAGAAACTATGACGCAGGTAAACATTAATTTCACTTGACTCTTCTGAGAAAAGATTCTGTCCTTCAAATAAGAGACGACCAAGGTTAAAAATAATTATAATAGTTATTATGTCGTCAAACCACTGCTAAAACGGAGAGAAAATGAATTCATTAAAAATGATTCAATAGTTTGTCTTTAATCTAACATACTTTCAGTAATTCACTGATCATTTGAAAACATGAAAACGTATGAGCATGTTACTTTTGTATATCTTCTATTATTAATTAATAGTAGTGTCCATACAAAAAGAAATTACCAGCACAGTGAACAAGAGTTGAAGTTAATAAAAAAGGTGGTGATTGATCAAGATAAATGCGAGGACAACGAGACTGTCATTGTTATACACTCAGCCGCCCACAGTTCGGGTAAATACTTTGATAGAAGACAGGCCTCACGTAATTCATGGGTCAAAGAGGCCAAGGGTCATCAAATGAGACCCATATTTGTGATTGGGCTCCCCCACGACCAACAAACCCAACATGAGATTCAAGAAGAAGCCGAACAATACAAAGACATAATTCAATTCGGATTTATTGATAACTACTATAATCTGACTCTGAAAGCGCTGTCGATTTTGCGATGGATAAGAAAGAAGTGTCTGACCAGTGATTATGTCCTTAAGACCGATGACGACGTCTTAGTAAATGTACCTCTCCTTAAAAAAATGACAAGAGAGGGACAATTCGCCGATGGACTCACTGGCAAAATGCTGACCACCAGAAGCAACCGGTTTCCCGGTCATAAGTGGTATATGCCTTCCAACGTTTACGAACACAGATTTTACCGGTTCCTCTACGGTTTCAGTTATGTTATGTCTAAAAATAGTATTAAAAGAATGTATCGAATATATCGTAATTTTTCTGAACCGGTTCTTGACATCGACGACCTCTTCATGACCGGGGTCTTGGCCGGAAAGGCCAGGGTTCGTATCTTTCCCGATCATAGGTTTGACTATTACTGCGGTAGTAACAAGTGTTTTATGGATAAAATGCTTGCAATCCATGGATGCGATTCTGTGAATCAAACTGTTTTGGTTTGGAACCACTGGAAGACATCCAAACAAAAACAGTGCAACAGTTGGACCAACTCGTTTGACTTTGATTTTCTTAATTTTAGATCAGAAATGCCCAAGCTCTTCGACTTCAGAGAGGGATTCAGGGAAGGGGTCAGGAATATGACCAATGTTCTGATAAAACTTTTAGGAGGGGGTGGTCAGGGAGGAGATCATATTAAAAACATTACCACAGATTCTATTTTACCGATAGACAAAATTGAAATCCAGGTGATTTAATTCAGCTCAATCGCCATGGTTTAAATCCAGTATAAATCCAATCTTGTATTTCGGAAGACCAATCTGTCCAAAATTACATTGCAAAAACCTCTTCCAGAAGCCTGCGGGTTAATAATGCTTGGTGATTTTTTTGGAGTGAGAAAAAGACTAAAAACTGTGAATATTGTCATTAAACCGGCTTCTTCCCCACCCCCACCGTTTTAAACTGTTCAATCTGATTGAATATTAATTCAAAATCAGTTATAAACAAAATTTACAAATTTTATACATAATAATTATAATTTGAATTGCATTTGATTAAATATTAACAATTGAATCATCTATTTAAATATTTTAAATTTATTTAGCAAAGAATTGACCCTGTTATTTAATTGAAATTTATTTTTGTTGGGTGAGCTCCTAATCATATATGCTTGACTTTCAGATGGAGACAATCCATATTGAGTGTGGTCAACTAGATTATGATTAGAATTAACATCTTCTGCCAACAACTGTTCATAAGGTGAAGATCTTTTCCTCTCATAGAGGTCAACAAGGTTATCCCTTCGGACGTTTGAAATGCCATTCTTTCGTTGAGTCTCGGAATCTACAAAAAACTTCTGTGTCACTCTTATAACTGATTCGGGGTATTCTTCAATTTCTTGGTAGTAATGATCGGATTGTTTGTGTCGACCGCTGTATTCGCGATGTAATGCGGATATAGGAGGAATTACTTTAATATCGTTTGTCAAGTTCAAGTTTATTCGGGGCAATTTTGGATCAATCTTAAGTCGATTGGGAGAAAAAGGATCTAATGGTCGAACGCGAACATCAAAATATTCTTCATCTTCAAGAGCTGCGGGAAAAGAGTTTGGTCTTGTTAAAGGTTTTTTATTTACTGATAAATTGCTTGTTTTAAATATTTTGTTAATTTGTTTGATCCCTTTTCTCCCAATATGTGAAATTGCATTATCCTCTTGTCTTTCAGTTGAAAGAAGGTTGTCTTTTGGCGATTGTCTACTCTTTAGTGTAGATTTGAATCCATTGAAAGGTCGAATTGGTTGAAGCGGACTTTGATGTGGTTTTTCCTTCCTCAAAATAAGACTTCTCAGCTCGAATGGTATAGATGAGATTGCTCTTGCTTTCTTTATAGTGGTCTGGTCAGCATTAATTCGTTGTCCATAAGAGGGCCGACGAAAAATCTTTCTCTTTAAGACAGTTTTGTTTTGTTCTTTATTTTTAAAGTCGCCATGACCAGTTTCATTGTCATAAATAGCATCAATTCTAGAGCTTGAGCCAATATTTGAGGACGGGTAGATCTTAATGAAAGAAAAGATTTTATAAGAAAATCAAGTGTAATGAATTGAACAGAAAAAACACCCAAAACTAATATCCCTAAGTTGTCCCTGGATCTCCTGAGATCGTTGTCTGGTGATCCTTGAATTAGACTAATTGGTTTAATTACGATGCTTAAACTATTTGATTATTAATAGATTGAACATAATACATGTTTAGCATGCATGTAAACAAGAAAATAATAGTGCAAATGGAATGACTTACAGTATTTTGTGGTGACTTTTGTTGTCTTCTGCTTTCTTGTGATTGACTGGTTTTTGGATCGGGGTCCATACTCATATGAATTAAAAATATTACTAAAAACAAAAATAATTAAATCTCTCATACTCTTAAATCGGTTAGGTAAATTTTTTAAGGGGGGAGGTGGGTGCCACGACCCGCAATCAAAGTGGGTGATTAAAATTTTTTTCTCGGATCGGGTTTATGGGTTGACTCGCTCCTTCCTCTGCCCCAAAGCTCGAGTGCATTGAGTACTACCTGACCTACATATTATGGGAAGCCTTTTGGGGTAGCAAGCAAAATCTTTCGATGAAACTTGAGTACAAATAAAACTATTTAAAAATTATTGTTATTATTATTAAAAATCAATATTTAGGGTTAACCAAGACACACTACAAGAAGGTCTACCTAATATTTTTGCTTATTATTATTGGAATATATAAAATAATTAATATGTCGTAAAGATAAACCTAGATATTGATTTTAGATAAAATTTAGAAATAAGAATTAAAGTAACATATTTACTCACGGATTATTATAAAAGTGATGACCAAGACGAATACACATTTATTCAAATGATCAGACATTTGAAACCGATTAGTTCTAGTGAAAGGTCTGCATTGGGTTTTAAAATATGTTAAAATATGTTTTAAAAGTGACGAACATATTTCTCATTAGTTTAGATAAACGATTGAGTAGTTTTGATCGACAAATAATTTGTGATAAATAAGTGCCAATCGGTGTCATTATTGCCACAAATAGTCCATTTTCTTGAATAGTGTTTTCAATGTCATACGCCATTGAATTTAACGGTCAGTGGATTTCAAAAATAACACGAATTGCCTTAATTTGTTGGTCCACACAATTAGTCAGGGATCTCCAAGCTCGCACAATTCAGGGAATCTATTTAGGGGGTCAAAATAAGGCTAAAAATAGTTTAAAATTATTAAAAACATTATTTTACATGAGTTTGTCACGATTTTAACCCATTTTCTTTAAAACAACTTGCCATTTATATGATTATGTGCACTCACGATTTAAATATTCAATTTAAACATTAAAAAGTATTTTTTATTGAAATTTTTACACTTTAAGTAAGGCTTAATCTTTAAGAGGTCCAACCTCCACATGAGAGTTTTTCAGAATTTTCGGCAAACGGTGGATTTTGGGCAGACCCCCTTGGGGAACCCTCTTCTTAGTTAATGTAAGGATTTATTTTTGTCAAAAAAGCTTTTTATTGTTTTTAGATATTGGAACACATTTTTTACACTTTTAGGTTTTATTAATCAAATAACATTGAAACTAGGTCTTCCTTTCTTGACCTTGATTACAATTTTATCTTGGATTAATTTAAAAAGAGGTCTAAACACAGATGACTATCAATAATGACAAATAAATTGTAAATTATTTAAAATAAAATTTAATTATTTATCTAAAATGATTTGAGGCTCTTCTTCGCCAGTATTTCCTTGTGGTGTAAGACCACAATTGCGAGCCATCTTGATTACATCCAGGACCTGCTGTGGAATGTGTTGTAATTTTGGATTTCTCCACATAGATTTGAAGATAATGGCCAGTTTGTTGCTGTAGCCGGTGTCTGGACGGCCGAACCTAATTGGTATTCTTAAGCACTGATCGCAGTATTTCCTTTGTAAATTGATTTTCAACTGCGAATCACATTCCAGAAGACACGACTCATCCATGTCATCACTGTTAACACTGGTTGAACTCGTCGACAAATATATAATTAAAATTAACAATAAATTAAGACTAGAGCTTTTGAATTGCATTTTATCCTGATCGATTACGTTGAGCTAAACATAAATTTTCTTCACTCAATTCTTAAGAGAAAGTTATTTCAATTAAAATCAAACAGAAGTGTGCATTCACTTAATTCAAGATTTTCATAACAAGTTATTATTTTGTACCTTGTATAATATTATATTTAATCTATTTTTATAAGTCTGTTTTCACTAGTGTTGGCTTAAGAAAAAAATGCATTTAATACATCGTGAATTTTTCAGTAAAATACAGTTTTGAGAAAAAAATATGATGGAAAAACGGACATAATACATGAATTATGACTAAAATTTTCCTAACTTTTATAAAATACAATACATTTTCAAGTAAACATGAAAAAATATTTAAAAATACCAAAGAGAACCTTTAATAAATTAGTTCAAATTAAGTGAACATTTCAATTTTGAGAAAAAAAACATAGCGTCACAAAATATGAAATAAGCATCTTGTTAAAAATGTTAACACGCAAAATTATAAACAATTTAAACTAGGAAATCTCACGCAATCTGTAAAGGTCAAGTAGACCATTTTTCATTAAAAACAATTGTACCCCTTGGCTATCTCTGAATAAATTGTAGACTAAAAGTATTTTGTTGTCTGTTGTTTTACCGAAAATGGTCAAATTATGGTTTGAACACGATATAATTCATATAAAAGTTAATTTATCTTATTTGAACTTGATTTATATTTATTTGGATTAAAACTAAATCTAGATTACATTAACTGAATAAAACGCAATTTTCACTGAAAATTTCTGAAAAATACAGCCAAAAATAAAAAACATGTTTTTCAACCCTTGTCTTCACCTAAGGGGACATACGGTCTGTCTTTGAATTGTCACACATCTAAAGATAAAAACAATATTTAAATCGAATAATTAATTAAAGATCTATTATTTCTCTTGAGGCTTAATAATTTTGACTTAAGGTTGGCAAAATTTGTTGGTAGTTTTTAATTATTAACTATTTTCTTTTATATAGGTATTTTCATTGATAAAATTCTATATATAATCATGTTGTGACCTTATAACGATGAAAATAAACCTTTAGAAAGCCTCTAACCTTTAGTCAACCTTTATTAAAACATTTGAATGTCCTCTATTTAAGGGAAATTAGATTTAAGGAATAATTTTTATTGCATAAAGATTCTCAACATATCAAGGAGAAACTGTACCATTATTATTGATACACAGTTGATTCAAACTTATAAGGCAAGACCAAAAATCCCGATTAGATTAGAATTAGATTCGACTAAATGTAGTTATTTATTTATTGACATTAAAAAGCGTGAATTTCAGAATACTTTCAAATAAGAAAATTCTGAAAAAATATGTGTTTATTGAGTCAACCTTACTTCAAATACATTTTACTATTACCACTCATTTGTTATGATACTATGAGAATAATGTTCTTATTGTTTTACATTTGCATCAAATGCCATAATTGATTTAATTTTTAAAATTACACCTGTTTCTAATTTTATTGGTCGCACAACCTACTCTTTAATTAAACATAATTAAAATGATTGACGAATAAATCGGTAATTAAAGGTATTTTTAGAACCAACCTGCAAAATGTTTTAAATGAACTTTTTTAATTGACATATTTTCAATGAGCATATTTTAAATCTACGTCCTTTCAAATGAGTAAGTTTAAAATTGGAAATATAAAAAAAACTTCATCATAAATTAAATTTGAGTATTATGAATGTTCTTGAAATTTTGCTCCTGTTCAACAACTAATTAGGATCTCATTATTAAAGGAAAGTTTCTTATAGAATTAAAGAAGTGACATTGTAAACTCTCATGGTACAAACATTATGTGAAAAGTGAAGGGAAGTCGATTCCATACAAAAAACTCATTAATAATAAATTTAAAATCAATTAATTATAACTTCCGTACAATCGATAGGATTAGATAAAAGTCCAATTAAATTACAGGTTATCATAGACTCAACCGGTTATTAGAAAATAGCTTCAAACCACAATCAGTGCAAGGAATGACATTTTTATGACGGCCTTACTCGAATTTCAGGGGGGTCAATTTTGATTTTTACCTCCTGAAAATTTTGTCTAGACACCAAATGGTCATGGTCTCTATTCATCAAATAAATAAGAATCACGTTTACGTCTAATAATAAAGATAAAAGAGATTCAAGATGAAAAATTTCAAAATGCTTCTATTTTAAGATTTGGGCAAGGTTTTTTCCTCATTTAGATGTAAAGAAATAGAGAATCCCCTCATTTCATGCATTTAAAGCAATTCAAGCACTAGAAACTGGAAACTTTATACCGAAAATAAAGAAATATAAATGAATTAAAATAAAATCACTTCAATACCTGGGATCATCAAGTGAGTTTTAGCAAACATCCCCTGAAACAGAAAAATCAATGCCTTGATCTTTGTAAGCCATCAGTGGTGACCCCTGATCAACAAACTGTTCAAGAATTAAAACAGATGACAAATAGGAATCTTATTTTTTTCAGGCCACCTGCTTATTTCATTTATTTATTCTTTCACAAGT
>JAQGAR010000343.1:0-16692 GCA_034697865.1 Oribatida sp. | reverse complement strand
TATGAATTTTGATTGACAATATCCTGTTATTGACTTCGATTATCAATCTTATTATTAATAAGTTATTAACCATGCTATTTGTTTATTCACTTATCACAAAGGTTTATGGTGAAATGCAAATGCCTTTTATATGAAAGAGTTGAATGAAAGTATTGTGAGTATAATTGAACTAGCTTGAATATATTTAAAAACTTTTCCGAAACTTTTCATCTGTCTTATATTTTATTTAAATAACATTTAAAATTTTAGGTGGGTTATTGTTAATTATTATTAATAATTGATTTGCAAATTGCAACTTGCAATTCATTTGCTCTTCGCAAAATGCTATACAGTTGTGTGCCGTTCAGACAACATTTGCGAGTAGTTTGCGTCAAAATTTCGATTTCGATTTGTGATTATGATCCGAGAACTTAGTCCACTCATTTAACTCTTGATTTTTGGTTTCAAAGCATACAAACAAAAGACATAGAATTTGAGCGCAGAATAAATTCGGGACCAAATAGTAACTTTCATTCCATTTAAGTATATTCATTTATCATTTTATTTTATTACAGTGTAATAACTATAGCGTAAATTTTCACTTCACGTTTCTTTAATAAATTAATTATTGATTAATGTTTATGAATAGTAGGTATCCCTAATTGTGAGGTAGCGCTCATTCCAAAGTTTGGGTTTATTGAGCCTAATCATAGAAAATACCGTCCAATAAAACAAATAAAAGTTTTATTTAGATTCAAAAATTAATTATTTTCCAATCAAACTAATAAAACAATTGATATATTTATTAGACAGTAGTTTATTGATATCCGCTTGGTAACTTATAAAGTATTTGTTGTGCACATTTCTTGTTATGCAATCTTTAGTGAAGAGTAATTATTCTTCAATACATTCTGTAGTAACGATTCATAACTTTTGATACCTCAGTCTGTCCCTATCCGTTATCAAGATATGATGTGCACATCTGTCAATAAATGTTATCTAGTTTAATTTGTTAAATAAAAGTTACGGCAAATCTATAGCTTTAGAGTTACCTTTATACTAATATTTCAAAAAAGTCGATTATTAATCTTAGAATTTCATCATTCAATCAAACAAATGAAATTCGATGTCATTTTTTACGCTTACTTCTTTATTTTTGTGAAATTCCAACTTACCAATATGTGGTTATCCATGTGAGCAAATCATTTGAGTTGTGCTCAAATAATAATCGATTTATACTGAGGTTAATTGAAATTACCTCTAAATTACAGCTATCGAATACCTGAAGGAAAATTTACTCAAGGTTATTTTTAAAACCTTTTTTGGTTTTTAAAATTAAATTCTTTTCTAAATTAGATTTTTAAAGAGATTTCTTATGTATATCTAATATACGCATACTCAGTCATAGAGACAAAGGGTCGCCAAGGGGGATTTTTCGACGTCTAAAAATTTAGGAGATATTGACGCCATTTTCCTCCTTTTTCAATGATTTAGCTTTAAAAGCCGGATTTAAATCGAATTTAGGACCATTTAAGCCTAATTTAGTGATAAAAAATGATAAAATAGGCAAATTTAAAGCAAAATGGTGGATTCCCCCTATATTCTCAGAGTTCGAATCTAAAAATATCCAAAGGCTCGGATTCCCCTCCCCGGAAATTGCTTTGGCCACCCCTGATTCAGACTAAATGTAGATGGTTCCTACAATAATTGGAATGAAAAGTAATAGGAATTTGTCTATAAAAATATTATTGAAAGTCAAGTTCGACAGATATAATCACATATTCTAAATGTATAATCATTATTACATGTAGCTTGCATGATTTACATGTATTTGAAATCCTGCAACTAATGAAGTTATTCGTCTATTCTTCATAAGAAGTTCTTTATACCCAAATAACAATGAGTTGCAAGTTTATAAGAAATGAAAGTTAATATTTAAATAATATTAAGTAAATTTATATTAACTTTAATAATACAAATGTTAAAGAAATACTTTATCTCTTCTCTTGAATAACACTGATATCTAAAGCTACTCGAAAACAAAGATAATTGAGCCAGCTAGTCTTTCCCAGTAAATCGATGGCTTATAAAAGGACGCTTCTAATTTCAACGATAACTAATAATTATTATCTCGACACAGGTTTAGACGCTTTAATACTTTTTAAAAGGTCTTTACCTACGTTTACATCAAATTAGTGTCGAATTGGATTTCATTTACAAGACTTGCGATGAGATTATCGTTCGGTGTTTTGTTAACAGAATATATTAGCAGAAGATTTTCAATAAATAAACTAAAATGCAATCAAATTTTTGTACTGATTGTCACATTCTTTGTATATGTGTGTTACCATATGAGCCGCCGCTCCATATCTATTGTCAAACCTGAGTTCAACCAAGATTGTTCGAAATTCAACCATTCTCACCTTGGAAATACACATGCTAATAATAGCCATTGGTGCAATTGGGCACCCTTCAATCAGCCAGATGTTAAAATAATGTTGGGGTGGCTGGACACCAGTTACTTGGCCTCATATGCAGTGTTTATGTTTTTCGCCGGATATGTCGCCGAAAGATGTAATTTAAGATACTTTCTGACCATAAGTCTAATTGTTTGCGGAATACTCAACATTCTGTTCGGAATCGCCCATTCCCTTAACATACACAACTATTATTATTATGTTACAATACAAGTACTCACTGGTTTGGCGCAGACCACCGGATGGCCAGCAGTTGTGGCCGCTGTTGGCAATTGGTTTGGCCATGCTAAAAAAGGGCTCATATTCGGAATCTGGAGCTGGCACACCAGTGTCGGCAACATTGTTGGCGCAGCCGTTGCAGGTATGTCAAACATTTTGAGCTAGCTTAATTTGTATTTGACTTCGAAACTAAATATAATGCTAGAACATATTGCGCTTGAATTGTGTCTAATTACAACTCTATATTTTACATCTATATCCAGGAGCTTTTGTTGATTACGACTGGGGCCTGTCTTTTATAGTTCCTGGTATTATTTGCATAGTAATGGCTGTCTTTGTATTCTTGTTTTTGATTCCAAGTGAGTGAAGTCACACCAAATGACAGATTAATCAAAATTAATATAAATGTTGTTTAAACTGAATTAATCTGAAGCGCAAAGAATTTGTTAAGAGATATATTTTATCAAATGTTCAGATCCTCAATCTGTTGGACTCTCACTGGAAGACAATCAACTCTCAGATAAGATCGAAGAGAAAAATTCGAGCGATAATAATAATGAAAGCGATAACGAAGCCATTTCTTTCTTCGGAGCTTTCAAAATACCGGTTAGTTTTGACATTTTATTAAAAGACACTCAAAAGACACTGAATTTCAGTGCAAAATTCAAATTCTTTGAAGAGTTCTCAATATTTTATCTCTTTTTCTTTGGAATAATGACGTATTAAAGCTATCAATCTATGATATATCTATTGATTTATAGATGTGAAATACACTTATATATTTACACTTGACTTTTTCAGGGAGTAATTGAATTTTCAATTTGCCTGTTCTTTGCTAAACTGGTGGCATATACATTTCTCTACTGGCTCCCGGAGTATATAAACCAAACAAGTAAGTTATCAAGCATTCATAATTTCTTGATTAAAACAATTGATGAATTATTTACTCAAACGTTTCACCAATCAATTGTAACTTAATATCATTTGATTTACAGTTGAAGTGTCAGCTTCTGCGTCAGCCTACTTATCCATATCTTTCGACATTGGAGGTGGAATAGGGGCTATTCTGGCAGGATATGTCGCTGATAAGATAGATGCAAGTGCTGTCACCTGTTTAGGTTTTCTAACTGCGGCCATACCATCCGTAAAATTTAAAATGTTAAAATATTATTTAAATTTAATGAATTATTCATTAGCTGTTAGTATATTACGAGTGGGGAACTATATCTATGACTTCCAACATATGCTTACAATTCATCGCTGGTCTTTTTGTAAATGGTCCTTACTCACTTATAACAACTGCCATTTCGGCAGATTTAGCCACAAAAGTCAAATCCAAGAGCGCTTTGGCTACAGTTAGTGCTATAATTGACGGAACTGGATCAATAGGGGCAGTTGTAGGGCCAGCTATGGCTGGTTATTTGGATAACCGTGGGTCGGTCTACGTTTTCTATATGGTTATGGCCGCAGACCTGTTGGCTATTGTGTCACTCTTGAGGACAGGCTATAATGAAATAAAGAGACTTTTATCTGAGAGAAGAGCGAAGCGAAAAGAGAATCAAATAAATCGATTCAGTTATAAGTTGTGATCAAATTTTATTCAAAAATTAATAATTATTTGTAAATAGTTTTCAAATTAAGTTACGAAATAAAGTTTTTATTAGAATCAAATGTTTTCAAAGTTGGGGGGGGGGGGGAAGGCCACAGAAGGTAGTTCTACTAGGAATTTAAAATTTGTACCTTATGTTTAAAAATTAAAAATAATCACCTTAAACAAATTTTCTCTAATCAGATTTTGCATGAAATAATTTGATTTGTACTTGATAAAATACAGAATAATGAGGGTTAGTTATTAGATTGTAGTTACCAATAAAAGAGAGCCATTACCACGAATAGTATTTGACACGTTTAACATAATAGATGCCGTCGTCAGCAGTTTCCCAATTATTATTATCTACCGGCGCTCTTCCACCATAAACATCGAACTCCGTTCTTGAGGTTCGTTGTTTGCATCCGGCCCTACATTTTGTGACAGAGTTCTGTGCGGGCGAGTAATTGAAACCAAATATCTGAGTCGGTGTCAACTCTACAGAAGAATAGCTGTCACAGTCGAGTACCAGATTTGTTGTACACATATTTGTTATTTGAATTGTCACCGAATTTGATCCTTCGCTCACATGAAAGGCAGTCATCAGTACTGATAACAAATTTAATGAAAATAAAACTAAATTTTTATCGAAAAACATTTTATTTCTTTAATCTATCAAAACAAAACATAAAATGAAAAGTGAATTACAAAACTTATCGTTTAAATATAAGTAAATATGTGGGCCTTTTTGCACATTAAAATTAATTCTGTGCTGACGTATGACTCGGTATGAGTGCTTTGTAACGGATTCTAGAGTTCTGTTTCTTCATTTAATTCTTCATTACTCTGAATAATAAAATTTATTTACAAATAAAAATTTTTAAATCATTTTCCAATTACCTCAGCCTTTGGTGAGTGATTGATAAGAGACTGTTTTCTCAAAAGAAATTTACCAGGAATCAAATAATTAGCCAAAGGAGTCATTAGTTCTGGGTCAATTTTGGTTTTGGGCTTCCCTTCAATTTAACCAATCAATTAATTTTGTTGTAAACAACTTATAAATTAATTGATTTCTGAGAAACGAATGCCTTTACAAACCTATACAATGGCTGAGAAGAGCGCCGACTAAGAGGCAGGTAATGAATCCAACAGTCGGCATTAGCAGATATGAGATGTGAAATAGTCTAGCTAAACCTCTATAACTCTTTATTAAGTTGAAGTAAATTCGGGAAAAGACTTACTCGGGTTCATAACGAGCCACGAATGAAGAGTTAGGAAAAGAGTTGTATTTCAAATGCACTTCAGTGAGAATCTCATCGGAACATTCATCTAAAGTGGTTGGCAGTGAGACTTTGGGTCGACTTATGATTAAGGAACCGATGGACAGGATTAAACTGAGAGCGATACCGCTCACAAAACCAACTAAAGTAGCCTTTGATTTGGAAAAATTTTCAGAAAAAATTAAAGTTTAAAATAAATGACTGACTAATTCGTTGGCGAATGGATAGAGTACTCCCAAAGTGAATATTGCAAAGAGTGGGCCAACCATCGAACCGACCAAAGATAATGATGCTTGTAAGACGTTCCCAGCATTTCCAACAGCAAACGACATGAGAATAGCCAGTATGCCGTACAACACAGCTATAAGAATAGCACCATTACAACAGGTCAAGTGGTCAGGTTGAATGTAATACCAATAAGTCTTGTAATTAAAAGTGAATACTCCTCATCCAGGTGTTTGACTTTGTCCTTGATCAAGTCTTCCCAAGTGACAGCTGCTAAAGCATTAAAGCCACTAGAAAGTGAGCTGAGTTATGATAAATAAAGAGATGAAATTTTTAAATCAGCTAGATACATAAATTTGAAGATGAATAACCTGAGTGAACCACTGAAAACACAGGCGACAAACAGTCCCGGTAAACCTGGATATATGGAGAGGAATTCCATAACAAAATAAGGCATCAGTTGGTCGTGTCTTTTAATGAGACCCAAAGTTATGGGATCACAAGCCCCATATTTGGCAAATATGACCATTCCACACAATACTGCCATCAAAGATAAGACAATTAGGCAGGGTAGATTCCAATAAAGTGCCCTGTATTAGGTAATTCAAAAAAATTAGGTGAAAATTAGATGGTAGTGATGAGAAGTGAATACCGGCGCGCATTTCTTTCAGAATCAAGACTACAATATCGCTGTACTTGCGTTTGCATCATACAATAATTAGCGCTCCATAAGACGGTTGTGCCGATTATGACATTCCAAATATTGTCGTTATTGTAGAGATTCACTTCAAAACTGACCAATTGTTTAAAATAATGTTAAAATAATAAAATTTGACCCACTTGAAAAACTTAACTCTCCCACCCCTCTCGTTGATTGTCCACATTTGAGTGAATCCACCCACTTCTATCGCCCCCTTTTAATATTTCAAATTAAATATCGAATCTATTATTGAAAGCTATGTTTACTTGAATTATAACCATTAAAACTCCCAAAAACATCAAAACGAACTGTAAGACATCCGTCCAAATCACAGCTTTAATTCCTCCCTTTGAGTAAATGAGTGAATAAATTTTTGTTTATAAATAAATTGATGACAACTAACAATCGAAGTATAGAGAGTGCAGACCAGACCCACAACAAGAATAGATGAAGTAATCGACAGCGGAGTCACTATTTTAAAGGTCGATCAAAATTCTATTTACTATTTAAATCAGGGTTACCCAAGCTCTTCGACTTCAGGAAGGGGGTCAGGGGGTGGTTTTTCACCAGCATTTGGGAAGGGAAGGGGAAATCTTAATGGAGGGGTAAGCTAAAATGTCTCGGCCACCATTTTACCCCTAAATCCGGTTTAAATCCAGTTAATTTAGTTAAATCCAGTTTAAATCCGGTTTGGGCGGCCATTTTGGCCAAAATTACCGAAAAAATTTGCGGCGGCGGCAAATTTTTCAAGGGGGGTCCCTCACAGCACAATCTGGGGGGTGGTTTTTCACCAAATCTTCGAGTCAGGGGGTTTTGGGCTGAACCCCCCCCCCTTGGGTAAACCTGATTTAAATAACGATAATTAACCTGAACTAAGAGCAAGAGCTGGTCCGTAGAGCACTACTGCCGTATAAGGCGTCTAAAGTAAAAATTTTAATAGGACCAATGGTATTTTAAGAGAAAGTGATTTACCGTGGCCAATATAAATCCAATAGATCCGGCGTAACGAATACGATTCCCACCGAATCGAAGTACTAAATACTAATTTGTTTAAATATTATCTCTTTTAGGAATCTATCAAGTTTATATAAATAACTGACCTGATTGATACTCATTAATTCGAGTCTGTAATAAATGGGCAAGAATACTTCTGCCGCCAGAATAACAGCGATGACAAAGGATAAAACTTGAAGGGCAAACTGTGTGCCTACTTGGTAAACCTCTGCTGGCACTCCTAAAATTGTGTTCGATGACAAAAAGCTGGTCACTAGAGATAAAGTGACCGGAAATACGGTGAGCTGTCGCCTCCCTGTCAGGTACTCTTCATTTGACACATCTTTTCTTGACTTATGCCAAAAGAAAACACCGATCAGAGAAGAAGCGGCCAAAAGTGATCCAAACACTAAGTAGTCGACAATCGAAAAGCTTGATCTCAACATTTTATTCAAACTGTCCTTCAAATGTGAACTCAATTTTAAATGTTTTCAATGAAAACCAGATCTCAATAATTTACAAACGAATCAAAACTTTTATTTGTTTACAAACTTTTCATTAAAATCGCTAAAAATGACACAAAATTTATTAAAATTGTGTGAATATTCAGAAATATTTCATTTATATACTCTATAAAAATATTAGGCTTCAATTATCATTAAAAGCGCACCTGCTAAATACGCCTAGGGCGCTGTTAATTCCAAGGTAATTATATATTGTATTCATTAAATGGTCATCAAAATTCTTAATGAATTCATATTTGATAATAAATAAATGATTTTAAAATAATAATTGCAATCTTCCTTTTAAAAGGTACTAGCAAAATATGGCTTGACAATTGAATTCAAGGTTAATTGAGCTCAAACATAATTGATTATCGATTATTTAAAATATTGAAGAAAAGGTAACATATTTTGTTTATTTTTGAGATCAAATCAAAGTAACACTGCATAATTACATTACAATTTTCAAACCTCTAGTAATTTTGCACTACATTTACTGAGTTAATAATTTATTAAAAAAATTAAAATCTTCGTCATTAAAATCATTTGTATGCTGTGATGCCGGGGGGGGGGAGTATAGACCAAATACCAAATTTAATTTATATATAATTCGATAAAAAAATGAATAAATAAACAATTTTTAAAAAGAAATAGATATAAGTTATCATTTAAAGAAAGGGTCAAATATTTGATTCTGAGTCCAACTCAATTACTGAATCCAAAACCATAGAATCGAAGCCTTGAGTCAAATAATTGATATCTTTCTTATGTGAAGAACACCAATATCTCTGGGGTCGAAGTGGAGATGCATGAGTCGGATATAAACACTCGGAACCCGAGTCAGCCACAGACAACAGATTATTGAGTCCCTGTGTGGCCGATAGGCTGACCCTCATCTGTTTACAGAGAGCACAGGTACGGTGGCATCGGCGTGATTCCCAATGCCAGAGCATTATCTTCGAACTTCTGCAGTATCTGATCGGACACTCCTCTCCTGTCATATATTTAATTGTTTAGAGAAGAGACCAATTCTTGGAATGACTTACCTCCAGTACAGAACTCCAGGTGTCTCAGGATATTCTTCATTAGCTCACAATTAGATTCTGGACAAACATTTTGTTTGCACTCCTTTGAATGCAAGAGTAGATACAATTGATGGACAATGGCATTCAGTTTGTCCGAACTAGGTCCCAGGTCTTTCACCACTTCCTCATTATATTGTAAATATTTAGACATTCTTGCTCAACTCAAGAATCTCAAGATTCAACTGTAAAGAAAAGCAATCGATTCACTTGAGTCAATTGAGAGACAAATCACTTAAATATAAGACTTTTATAGACTTGAAGTTAACTGAAAACGATATTTACTTCAATTGAAATGCGTTTTGTTTGCAATTAAATCCGATTTATAAACGTATAAAACCGTGACTTTTATGAGTCAAAGAGTACGTAATCACTGATAACAAAAATCAACTAAAAGTATGACTCTTCAAAAATTACCTAAAAACTGTCTTTAATCAATCAAACTAAGATAACCCACCTGGATAACAAAGTTATTAAGCAAGAAATAAGTCAATGTGAGTGAACTTGCCAATTTTATCAATTTTCAAGTTGAGTTCAGTTGAATGTATTGTTGATTGAGTTTCAAATTGAAACTTTGAATGCCTTACTTTTTGAATGACTCACTGATCGGACGCTTGAATTTCGTTCCCAAACGAGTGAATAACGAATTGAAGTGATTGTCGTCTGACTTCATCAGCAGATCCCCAGCAGTCTTCACAGATGGCATCCCATTCACATATCTTTCAGTCACTTGAAATCATATCCATGTAAGTTTTGACTAATATCTTGATAAAAATCTTTCCAAAAAATCACTAAAAGGTAAGACAAAAATTGATATTGAATTTTGTGATCAAACCTCGAATCAAAATTATATAAATTTGAGTAAAACTATAATTGTTTATAAATTTCGGGATTTGACTGTATTTTACTGAACATAAACATCGATTCAAAAGCAATGATTTGTTTTCAATATTTTGGCGCAATTCTAAACACCAAACATTGGTTGCAAAGCAGTGTTTACTATCTTATTGTAAGTCTATTTTACACCAAAATCTTTTGTCCGAAATGCCGATCAGTGGCCAAACGGTGGAATTGTTGCGCAAATTTACTGCACTGGTTTCCTGTCCCTCTTGTGGCAAACGTCCGGAACAGGTCGAGTCGTTGACCAGTTGTGGACATTATTTGTGCGTCAATTGTGTTAACACTTTTGTACTCAATTCGGATAATAAGTGTCCGAAATGTTACGCCAGTAATCGGAGAAATGACTTAAAAGAAGACAGTTTTGTCACTTCTATCTTTAAAATTACCCACAAATTGAATAAATTGTTAGACAAACAGTCATCAGATCAAAGGTCACACACTTTGAACCCTTTCATAGCCTTTTAGTCAAACAATTTCGTCATTTTATTTCATTTTATTGAAATTGATTTTATCTTTTAGTAAATCCAAAGAACAAACGAAGCAATCGGTGACTAAATCTAATGCGGAGCCAAAGAGAATAAAAACAAAGAAAGAGTTAATTATTGAAAGGTTCCGAAGATTTCTTAAAATTCTTGATTTTATTCAAATCTATTTTTCATTGTCTTTAGTCTTAAGTCTTGCATAGAAATGGAAGCGAAGGCTAAGGAAAAGGACAGCATTTCATCCATTAATGAACCGAATAAATCTAAATTTGTGACTAAGAAATCGTTAGACATTGAAGACGATGAGGACATCATATCGATTCCCGATTCCTTCGACAACGAGTCATTCACTCAACGATCAAAGACTGGTGATAATACAGAACTGGTTTCTATGATAATCGAAGGACTTGAGTCCGCTAATGAGGGCATATCCTTCAATGAAACGGTATTTTCTTTTTGTTTTTTTTACAATTTTTCAAAAATCTTGTCTCAGGAGAACGGTTCTGGAGATCAGTCAAAATCAATGGATGCAAGTCTTATGGTTTGCAATAAATCACCGCAAAAGAGCCAACATTTCGCAGATATCGGGGTTCAGACCAACGAAGGCTTTCCTCGAAAAGTATTCCAAAATGCTTCGGTTCAGTGCATTGTCTCTCAGAGTTCTAATAGCGCTCAGACCGATAATCTGGTCACTCATAACACTAGTGGTGTTAGGGATCAATCTTCGGACTGTTGTCAATCCAATAACTGCTGTTTCCATAAGTTTATCGAAACGATTCCCTGCACTTCATTGAAAACATTCCTTAAATCACTAATGGAATTGAAGGCCAGTCCTTCTGATATCGACCAAACCCTCACAAACGGTAAGCCAACCATTTCATATCATTTATTTCAATTTATACACTTTACACCTTTCATTCAGTTCCAATTGTGACCGAAACTGATTCAAAGTCAACAGTTGCCACAACTGTTGTGGTAAAGGCTCCAAAATCTGAGGAGGAGCCCAATTATGAGGAACCGCTCAGTTCCTTCGCTGCGGTTCATAGCTCTTCGATGGATAGCATTCCGTCGAGTCATCTCTCTGAACAAAAGACAACAGACGCTAAGAAACAGAATAAAACCAAAGCCAGACAAGAGAACGGGGATAAGTCAAAGGCCAAGAGAGACACTTCTGTTCAGTCGAAGAGTAAAACAAAAAAAATGAAAACAATTGAGACCAGCGATGAAGAGATGGAAGTAAATCCAACAAAATCTGCACCAATAGAATCAGTGTCTAAACCTGAGTTACCGATCGTTTCTATTGATGTCATTCAAATCTGTTCGTCTGTCAGTAGTTCCAAATCAAATGTTGGAACAGAAGAGCTGACCACTAAAAGCAAACCACGAATTAAGGGTCCTAAGAGTCGTCAGAACACTGCCTTAAAATCAAATAAAGAGGAAGTTTGTGAAGAACCGAAGACTAAACCCAAAGCATCGAAGGTTTACATATCGAGTGATGACGAAGAAGAGCAAGAAATCGACGAATCAGAGACTACAAAAGAAAGTAACATTTTAACCGAGGAAAGGATAAATAAGAAGTCCAATCGAAAGACTGCTCCGAATAAACCACAAAATAAGAGGAGAGATGATAAGTCATCTGTTGCCGACTCGACTTCAGATGATATTAACGCCGAGGAAAAACTTAACAAAGGTCAAAAAAAGGTCGGGAAGAGAAGTACCACTAAAGACCTGAAGAAGACGTCTAAGAAACAAAAGGTGGAACAGTTGGCCGAAGAATTAGCCGAAAAATCTAATAATGAAAACATCTTTCTTTTTACTGACGACGAAAAGTCTGAACAAACGGATGCAAATGAGTCCAAACTGAGGACTAAGCGAAAAGCTATACCGAAGAAGAGATTTCCCATCGATGACCCGAAGGGTGAAGGAAAGGATTCCGAAGTCACTATAAATAAGCTGAAGAAAAGTTCAGAAATAGAGGATAAACCGAAAGATTCGGATATAACTGAGGTCAAGAGTACTAAATATAAGCCGAAACCAAAATCAAAGGTCAGTTTTGAAGACTTAGTCTTTATAAATTTGGATTTAATCAAAATAATTATTCCAATTGACAGCAAAAACAAACGATCAGTGAGTCAGACGACGATAAGTTTAAACGCCCTAAACTTTGGCTCTCCCCCACTCCATCCGTTGCACTCTCTGAGGCGTCCACTTCTTCGTCATCTTCGCGAAACAGAGGTTCATCCACAGAGCGCTCCAAACGAGTCATCCTTTTTTCAGGTTTAGATGAAAAACAGAAGAAAAAGATTGAAAACGTTTGCAGAGAATTAGACGCCGAAGCTGTCAGTGATTGGTCCGATAAAGTCACTCATTTGGTTATCGCTTTGGCTGATGACAGACCTAAAAAAGATTTGATTTGTCCCCGAAATGCCAAATACATTAGAGCGTTACTCAGTATGTTTTCACTTTAATTGTTTTTTAGTTTTTAGTTAACTCTTATTTTCTCTTCAGATAATATATGGATTGTGAGCTATGACTGGATTACAGACTCTTCACGTTCTGACCGGTTCCTCGATGAAAACCCTTATGAGATTAAAGCCGATAAAACCGCTTCCGAAAGAGGCCTGCCTACTGTTTCCCGAACGAGTAGACAAAAGTTATTCGCCAAACGAATGGTTAAGTTTGAGGGAAAATTCGGATCACTTTTGGCAGAATTTAAAGACTTTGTTGAGATCGGAGGCGGAGTTGTCATCCAATCGGAGGAAGAATTCGATAATCGAAAGCCTAAAAATAAGTCCGAGAAATTGATTATCGTCACCGAATCGGTGGGTCTGCCCAACACTCAGAAGGACGGTACCAAATATGTTTCAAAGAAGGCGTTTATGGAATCGATTTCTAATTTCATTCAAATTTAATTATCATTCAATTCTTCAAATTTCTTTCACTTCTTATTTTGTATTTATTTTAATTGAGTTTTTAGTAAAACTTATCTATAAATTAGTTATTTGAATAATTCTCTGAAATATAATATAAAACATTTCTTTGAATACCTACAAAATCTATTTTTATCTGAATTCACATACATTTGGTTTTTATCTTCAAATGTCTCACAATTTATTCAATTTATTAAAGATTTTAGAAATAAGTTCAATGAATGTTTGTTCAGAAATCAATTTTTATTCACCAAAAAATGAAAATCAAATCAAAATATCATTTTTTGCGTATCTTGAGAAACACTGGAGTCAAGTACTTATCTTCGGGAACGTCTTCTGCGAGATCTGCTCTTCTTCCCCTTCAATAAGTTTTATCTGATATATGCCTAAAGAATTCTTTAACAAGATCAATTTGGAAAACTTATTCTATGGAAAACATTTATTTCAATTATTTTTCTCATGGATGACTTAAAATTGATACAAATATACAAGAATTCAATTAAATTAAATTAAAGACTATTTAATACATGTGTTGTCATTGTTTCTGATTGTCTTCAAACTCAAACAAATTGTTACAAAAGACGTCAAACTATACTCCAATAAAAGATATGCTTTCAGTTAAGACTTGAATAACAATTCATTAAATTTTCTAATTTTAGGAAAAATACTATTCAAAAGACAATAAACTTTTCAAACTCTAGACTAGAATGAGCATGGTCAATCGAGATTTGCATTATATTTAATTGAATGAAACATTCTAGCTGAGAATTGAAATTTTAGCAAGTTTTAAATAACTTTAATTGATTGTGATATTGAAATTGAATGGCATTAGTGATTGTCATTTGTGTGAAAGTCTTCTTACATGCATTCAGCATTTTATTGCCTTTCAAGATGTGCATGCTCATTCCAGTAAACATCTCTTGCTATCGTTAATTAAATTACCTTGTTAATTATGATATGACATTTGATATGCAAATAGAATTCAATCAAATATTATCAATATTTTCTATTCAATACACATTTGATTCAAATTTAAAGAGAAAATAATTTTTGTGATATTTACAAATGCGTTAATTTTTGACCAAGAACTATTTAAAATTATTTAGAACTACTTGAAAATATTTACAGAACAAATATATTCAATTCTGTTTCATCTTTCAGTGGTCTGTAAGGGAATAACCCGTGTGTTCGGCCATCCCTTCGATCCAATCAATGAACATGGGAACGTTTGTGTAAATTCCTATCAATTGAACAAAAACTGAGGAAAGAGATATAAATTTTCTACTTATCTAACCTGGAAGTTGTGGCTGAGCGCAATTGATGCCCCAACTGACTACTCCAGCAACAAACCAATTGTGGTGACCGTATTTTTTACACAGTAGAGGGCCGCCACTATCGCCTTGACAAGCGTCTTTTCTTCCATGTTCATAGCCGGCGCATAGCATAGACCGGGGAATGTGTACGTCTTGTTTTGCATACCAATCGGCGCACAACTTGTGATCAACGATCGGCACTTGTACTTCATGTATGGCCGATAAATAGTCGGCGTCGTCATCATGTATTTTCTTACCCCAACCAATTACTGTGCAATAAAGACCTGAGCAATTGGTGAGGTTTAAATCAGGTAATTATTTTGATCAAGGTAATTAAATTTATGAGTACCGGTTTCAATTTCTGTGGATTTGGTCGGCAAACAAATGGGTCGCAGAAACTCATCGAAATCCACTGCTTTGTCGAGAAGTATGAGCGCAATATCACTCGAATACATGTTTGCACTGGGATTGAAGCCGGGATGTTTTAGCAAGCTCAATACTTTGCGTTTTTGTACTGAAAATGGCGATGCTGTCCGACGGGTCACACCCAAGTTCACTGTCCATCCCTTGACATCTGTCTGACTATTTTTATAATAAATGTATTAAATTTGAAATTAATTTTAAGAAAAATTTAGTTAATTCCATACTTTCCGATACAATGGGCGGCAGTCAGTACCCATCGATCTGATATCAAAACGGCGCCACAGAAGAACACTTCCTCTGGTCCCCCATGAAGTGCAACGAGCCAAGGCCATTGGCCAGGGTGTGACTCATCGCCGCCAACAATACGTCGGCGGCGTTTCCGTTGAACAAAATTTGCAGATTTACCGCATTCTTTGCAAAAGTATAGAAAATGAATTTCAATTATGAAAATTAAAGGAAGTCATACCAAAATGCTTGCATTTCAAGTGAACGGTCATATTCTTGCCATTCTTGCAGTCCCTATTCCTTCCCTTATCGAACAATACTTTCATTTGTGTTTGTCTGTTAATAGCCGTTCCCACTCTGTTATAGAGCTCCAGTGATTGTGTAGTCGTCTCGTCCTTAATCCTGGTCTCACCCATATCTTTATAACCCAAAAGACGACAGGCTGTGTCACTCTGATAGCTTGTGTTCCAGTGCTCTCCGCACACGGCTTGCCAAGAGTTGGACTCAGCACTCCATGCTTCGAGTCTACCCTCACCCGACTCCTTCATTGAATTACTTAAACGCACTGAACAGTCGTTCAAAATAGTAAATCAATAATTGAGGTAAAAGTGTAAACAAATGTTTATTTACAGCACTGTCTTTCATCCCTTCCGTCGGGACAGTCCTTAATTCCATCACATATTTCCGCTTTTGATATACAGACTTTGTTTCCGCAGTGGAACTGAAGATCAGTACAATTATTGCAATTGTTTTCATCTGAGAAATCCCTGCAATCGGCAAAACCGTCGCATTTCCACGAATAGGGAATACAACGCGAAGAATCGCATCGAAACCCATTTCCGTCACAATCTTTTTGTTGATTGAATTTTCCAGAAATTGAGTCCAAAAAGAAAATTATTTTCATTTATTTAAAAGAATAGAAATGTTATTAAATTCAAAATAAATAAAAATTTCTAAAAAAAAATCTCTCGTTTCATGTTTTCTATCAATATAAGGATGAGCAAGGTAGATCAGCAAATATAAAGTATTTTCATATCATTTTAAGAAATTTCAGTATATTTAACTGAACAAGATTGTAAAATTTTAGAAAATAAACACGGATATTATCATCAAAGCCCATTCCTTCATGAACAAGAATGGATTCTATCTAAATCTTGCCTGGGCATCTATGTATACAACAAGACTGGATTGAGATCCAAAGCACGTAAACCAAACGTCAAAGAAAATAATTAAATATATTTTCAGGGAATATCACAACTAATAGATTCAAAGCACCGATAATTCAATCTTATTCTGAGGAGGGAATACCTTTTATAAAAACTGGCCAAACGGAAAATATCACATACCATCTTAAAGGTTTTTTCAAAAGCAAT
>JAQGAR010000342.1:0-16693 GCA_034697865.1 Oribatida sp. | reverse complement strand
TTTCGGCCATTTTGGATTAAATGGCTGAAAACGGCAAATTTCGGTAAACTTTTCGGCCATTTTAAACGAACCGATCGTCAAAATCCTATGGGGTTTTCACTTAATCGAATTTGAGGGGTTTAGACCTACCCCCTTGGCTATCCCTGATTTTAAAAACAATGCGAAAATCAATAATTTATCTGCAAATGGCCATTTGAAAATTGCAAGAAATGTCGTTAATTGAAAGAATAAATTCATATTCATTAGTGTTTTAATGTAAGGTTCAATGTAATTGTCAGTGACTTCAACTCTACTCAAAAAATATATTTATTTCACTTTATTCTAACATAAACTTTGTTTGATTCCATTTGAAATCTCTTAATTATTGCCATTTAATCTAAACTTTACTATTTAAGTATTTCTTTAGTCATCTTATTAGCTATCTAATTACTAAAGATTGAGTTTTTTCTTTCAATTAACAATTTCAAATAACCTTCTTTGATGGTGTATGATAATTTCTGTTTGACTACTTTCTATTGGAGGAATTCCCTTCTTAGCCTTTAATTGTCAAACGTTTTTTAGAGTAACTAAAAGGAACTTGATAGGTTTATTCTTTATAGTTAGTATTCAAAAACAAAGTTCCAAATTGTGAATATATTGCATGGGTCGACAAAGGGGAAAATTTTCTGAAAATCTACCCCCTGACACTGAAAAATTCTCCAAAATCCTCCCCGGGCGCGAAGAGTTTAAACGCCTAAATCTAGTTTAAGTTGACGTTACAACCGGGTTATTTTGGCAAAATTACCGAAAATGGAGGACGAAATGGGGGAAAATATGGCGACGGCTACCATTTTTTTTGAACGCTTCAATTTCTAAGGTGGTTGTAAATCTAGATTTTTCGGTAGAGCCTTTACCACCCCCTCCTTTGATGACCCGTGCTCTCAAATGTTATGCTATACCATACATGAATATGAGTATTTAAAGCTCGACAAGTCGAAACATTGTCAAGGTATAAACTGTACAAAAAACCTAAATGATAATTTTCCGTTTTTATGTTTCTAATTATGTAATTACTGCAACTAAAACTCAGATTCGTCTACGTAAAATTTAATCTTTAAAAAACGTAAAACACCAAGATCAAAGAGTATTTACAGTTTATTTATTAAAAATGTTTATGCATTTGTTTATGAATAAACAAGCAAGTAATCAGCATTACTATGAATTAATATGGTTTGAATAAAGCTTAAATTCTAATAAGAACGCCCCGGTTTCCATTAAAGAGCCATCCCGCTTATAAAAGAATGGCCAGGGTGACAACATACAGTGATCTTATTATATCGCATTTTTAATAAAACTTCAATAAAAAATTATGACCACGCCTTTATTATTTTCTATAACCTTTTGTTTGAACCATGTTAATAAATTTAATGATTAATATATTGAGTATTCAGATCTTTTCAATTAATTTGTATTCACAAAATGGTTTATAAATTTCGAGTCAAATATAAGAATGACTTTTCTTTTGAACAAATGCTAAAAGCTTTCAAAGCATCCAATAATAGTTTATTTTCGTACGAAATCAAAGTTGCATTCGTTTGTATTAATTAATCTTAAATTCAAAACGAGTTATATTCTCAGGTATTCATCAATTGATTGTTATTTCACTCATTATATTCTGCAATCAATTAGATTTGCGAAAATCAAATATTTTGACGACTGACCAAAATTATTGAGCCTAGCAACTAGCAAGCCTAATTAACCCAACTTTACGAATAATGCCACTATATTTTTAGTCATATGAAAGGTAACAATAATTGTTCCATTGTTACATTATATAATTATTATATTATTATCCATGTTATCAAATGTATGACTCAACTGTTGAATAAAATTATCAGAAATTATACATTGGTTTTATCAAGATAAGGAAAAGTTTAAAATTGCTGAAATGATCATGATTAATTTTAATTTTAAATCATAATAAATTATCAAATTTAATGTAAGTTAAAAATCAAAAGTAATGAAGTTATTTAGGTAATGCATATGCCCATACCTTACCTTGTATTCCTTAAATGCTTACTTTGCATCTAGCCACTTTTGGAAAATTATTAGAACGGATTTCTGAATAAAAGGCAAAAAAATCTATTTTTATATTTTTAATGAATTGGAAAAAAGAATATATAAATTGAAATAAAAATCATTACAATTAGGTATCGAAAAATTGATTCTATGAACATTTGGAATAACATCAAAAAAACAGTTAAAAATGAGATAAAAACCAATTCTAAGAAAAGTTAGGAAACAAAACAAAAGGCAAAAAAGGCATTTATTTGCGTAAAAATTAATTATTTAAAAAAATTAGATTTTAGATAAATATTTACTATTATTACAATAAAACTTCATTTTCTAATCGATTAACTAATTTAACAAAATTTCATTTGATTTATACCTAAATATACTAGATAAAAAGGACTGAATAGTGAGGAGTGGGCGACAAAGTGAGCAACGAATTTCAATTATTAATTTGACGCTTATTTACTTTTTTGCGAAATATTAGATTTGATAATAAGACCGAAAGCGACGAATTGAGAGTTTAATGTCTGAAAATCATATTAACGCTAAAATAGACACCGAATTCATTGATTCAATTAAACAACGAATTGAATCATAAATTACAATGAATTCACTGGATTTGAGGGTCAAAACGACAATTTCAAACATTTTATTCTGACCTAAAATGCTTGTGTGACCACTAAATCAATCCAATCGATCGCCTTTTCAAATAAGTTATTTAAAATCTTTTAAAAACTCATTGTTTTTAACATTTCATTAATAATAGAGACTTTCATTTCATTCATAAATATATTAAATTATATTAAAATCTATACCAAAGAGAAGAACGAGTTTTAGTTTTAAAACCAAATCAGAAATCAATCAAAAAGTTGAGAACATTAAGAGAGAAGATCTGAAACAAACAAAATATTTAGCGAATAGAAGAGAATATTAATTGAGAAGAGATAATACCTGTTATGGTTTGTTCCTGACTTTTCATATTTGAACTGTTAGTCGAAATAAAAGCATTAGATGTGACGTGATTTGAGTTGAAGACGTCCTCCATATTGGTTGGCGTCGAATAACTTAAGTTAATTAATTGATCTAAAGATGGATTCACTTCATGTGATGTTCGAGCGCTCACAGAACTGACGACATTCATATCTAACAAATTGTCATCAAATCTCTGATCATTTCTGAAGTTAAACATTAGTTAAAAATATGACAAATTTGTGAAAAAAATACCTCAAGTTTTCGATATGATTATTGTTATTATTATTGTTTAAATGCGAACCATTCAGACCGGAAGTGCCATTTGATTCCGACTTTCTATTCTGGAGAACAGCTCTGTTCACGTCTTCTACCAAATCAGGCTTTGAGTGAGTATTGGCCAAAGAATTAGTGATATCACTGGTATTCGTCTTAAATATTACCAAATCTTCTTCTTTTTGCTCATTCTTTAGGATATTTTGATGATTTTTGGTCACTTCTCTCACCTTTTCAGGAGTACTATTGTTTGAATGGTCAGAAAGTTGTGGTTCTGGAGTCTCATCCGGCGATGCTGTGGGAGAGCCGCCACCATTTGCCGGTGCTTTATCTTTACGTGTGCGACTCATTATAGCTTCGAGTTTCTATTTAAAAAAAAACTTTAACAAAATGAAAATGAAAGACAACAATTAAAACCTTTTTTCTCTGAAGACGTTCCTCTTCGTCGCGTTTAAGCCGTTCCTCTAACTCTAATCGTTGTTTTTCGGCCTCTTCTTTCGCTTTCTTCTCTTTTTCTTCTTTTTCGATTCTAATTCTCTGTTCTTCGGCTTTACGTTTATTTTCTTCTTCTTCTCGCAATCGGTTCTCTTCGACAGCCTTCCGAAGCCTTTCTTCTTCAGCTTGTTTTTGAAGTTCAATAAGTCTGAGCTGTTCCTCCTCCAATTTTTTTAGCTCCTCTTCTTCTCCTCTTATGCGTTCTTCCTCTTCTTTTTGCTGCATTTCAATACGAAGTCTATCTGCTTCTGCCTCCCTTTCTGCATGTTCTCTGGCCAGTCTTCTTTTTTCGGCCATCATTTTCTTATAGTCCTCTTCGGACACTTCTTTTTTATTGTTGGCGACATTGGAAGGCATAACAGTATCACATATATCAGGATTCGGGGATTCAGGCCGAGGGCTGTCCGTTGTTTTTGGCTCAATTGATGGCACAGGGATTTCTTGATTTACTATTTGTTGAGTAACAGACTCTGTTGTATTAGTTTTATGGTTCATATTATTAGTCGAAGAACCGATTGCTTTATCGCTAAGACTGGCCTCAGAAGAGGACTGTTTAATAGCCTTTCTGGCCATTGCGGCTGCTTTTACATGTGCCGGCTTTCGGGGAGGGGTAGGCCTAGGTGTTACAGAGTTTGGCTCCGAATCAGGTGATACTAAAGATAGGGGGCGCGGTTTACCACCGGCACTGCGTGCTCTGTTTGGCCGCATCGGAGGTGTTGGATGTGTGAATTTATCATGCGTTCGACTATCTCTATAGGCTATGACGTCCTTGTCTTCGACTTTCTGTTTCACAGCATAAGGACTACCAATACTCAGCGGTCGTGGCTTTCGGGGTACTAAAGGTTTGACTCTTCGCTTCACTTCGGAACTATCTGTCGAACTGGACATCGAAGATATGGGTCGAGTCGGTGATAGAGCTATTAATTACAAACATTAATAAACAAAATTAAATATTTTTTAATTAAAAGAAATTATATTAAATCGAAATAATTTTTTAAAAGAAAAGAATTTTAAGGTTGAAAATACAGTGTAGTATTTAAACCAAGAATAGATAGAAATGTAAAAAACAAGAATAAACTGTAAGCCATTGCGTCCACCACCACAAGCAATGAGGTCTGAGTGAGTGCTCTTAAATGAAGTGCTATTTAACTGTTTGTCCGAAGAGTACTTACAGTCGATATTGAGACTCATTGAAGACCTGGAATTACGAATAGTCATTGTTTGTGACCGTAAACTCGAAGTTTTTGTCTGTCGTGGAGGCGGTGGTGGAGGTCTGGCCGACAAGTGGACCATACTTTTGGACTTTTCTTTAATTTGATTACAAAAATAGGAAGAATTGTGGGATTTATTAACGGAATTAACGGTATTATTATTGATATTATTGGGAGAGGTTCTGAGCGACAACTGAGTCATGCTTTTGAATCGACATTTTCTAAGAACTGGGGGCTGAGCGCCAGAGGGACTCAGCTTTTGATTCGAGTATTTATTACAATTATTATTATTGGTATTCAAATAAGTCATGCTTTTGGTCGATAAGCAATCGTTTATATTATAATTATTACCAATTAAGCTATTCTTGGATTTGATAGACTCATCTAAATGTCGGCGGCGCGGTTGTGCCAATTGGTCCAATCGAGTCATACTGACTGCCCGTTTTGGCGTACTCTTCACTGAATCGCTTACATGATTTCTGTTGGCCTCTCTATTAATACGATCCGTAGAAGAAACAAAAATACGTTCTCTGGGCAGCGCAGGGGACAGCTCTGGATGACGTCTTCGACCTCTAAATACACCACTAAGTGAGACTAGCGATTGAGACATCACATCATCTTTAAAGATAAATAAAAGCAATAAATCAATTAATTATAAAATCCAAAATCAAATTTCGACATTAATTTGGTTACAAAAAAGCAAAGCATTAAAATATAAATCAAACATTTTAGCCAATAATTAATGATTTCATGAGTCAAAAGATTACACGATTCGATAGCAAGGGTTAGATAATAATCAGATGAGTCGAAGAACAAGTGTAACCACTAAAACCGATAACACTCTAATTAAAAAGGTTTTTCATATCTAATCATTTAAAGAACTGATATTTATTTTGAGTTTAATAATGGCTGAAATAATGGCTTAAATTAACCTTAAAGTGGATCACAAATTTTGAGTCTAACAATGAAATCAAATGACAATGTTAACACTCTTTATTCAATCAAACTAAAAATACTTTTTGCTTGCTGGTTCATTCAAACTGTAACAGTTTACTGACAATAACCTGGATATCCTATTCCATGATAAATTGGATGTTTTATCGTTAGCTTTAATTGAATCTGTCCTTCAAATATAGCTAGGTGAATTAACAAACAAATTGAATTGTAAAAAATTGAACCCGAGTCTTTAATTCATTGATTACGTACTAATTTAACGATCGATTAAACTTCAAAACACAAGTGTTTATTAAATGAAGTGCTTTTGTGCACAACTTTGGGGTTAATTAGAAACAACGGTTAAAATGTAATTCAGAAATAAAAACAAAATATTAGTAAAAAAGAGGTTACAAAACAATGAGTAAAAGGTTTGACTCATTTTTAAGCCGCACTAAAGCTTGAGATTGAAAGACCACATAAATGGTTTATCGATTAATAACATTGCAGTGAATTAAGAGTAAATGTTTTAATCACAAAAATTAATCGGATTAACAATTAATAGATAGAGAAGAGCCGTTAAATTTGTTTAATGATTACAACATAAAGCAATAACAGAGGAATACCATTGTTATGAACCTCTCACCAGATTATAAGTTGAATTAAAAAAATTAAGAAAAAAGTAGTATTTAAAATTGAAATTTGTTGAATCAATTTGGGAAGTGATTGATTGAGAAGAGCTTCACATTAATGGTAATCGACTGTAGCATCGATTCAATTAACAAAACCATTAGTAATAAAACGTGAGTTGACGTCAATTTAGCCCAAAAATTATGCATTCTTTTCATTCGAACATTATTTGGGGGGAGAGGGCACACATTTAGAGTATGGCAGGGCTAGAACTCACCGGGAGCAGAACCGATTGTGCCATCGATTGCATTAAAATCGGCAACTGTTTGGTCAGACATTGTGAGACAAGCTCTGGCCTGTTCTGAGTTCAGACCACTTCGATATTTATAGGAATCTCTTTGATTAAGTGAAGTGAATGAACAGGTAGTCTCAGTTGCATTATCTGGAAGTGAAACTTTGGTCCAAATAAAACAAAAGTCAGACAAAAGTACGAACACAAGTCACTGATGACCAAAGGGATGGACAAACATCAATAAAAATTGCATTATTCACTAGAAATCTGCCCTTTTTATCGCTATTTGTTTAAACATATCTTTCATATCAATGACTAATCCGTAATATATGCAGAGGAATGCCAACAAACTATCTAATGGCAGAGCACTCACACCAAAAATCATTGAATAAACTCGTAAACTATTTGACGGACAAAAAGTGCTAAACTGAGACAGTCATTAACCGGAAGACTAAGATTATTCACTTATATTATTGGGGATCAAAATTGGGTCTAATTTTAGATTTTGTCAAATGTTTGAAAAGCTAACGATTTTAATAAAATTGGGCAAACATTTCATTAATTGAACCAATTGTTAATTGAAAGGTTATATGGCGTCCCTTTGCCTCTAGTGTTGGCCATCAGTACGGAAATCAAATGAAATTAAAAGAAAATAACTTCACTTATATAAAAACTCACTGTTTATGTCATCGGAATAATAAACTGCAGAGACTGGTCTTCGCCTCCAATTGTCGTCCATTGGAGTGACCCGACTTGGAGTGACCAACAGACCAGAGCCGAGAGCCGGTAAGTCTAGATCTATTGAACGGGGAGTGGAGCTGCCAAACACATAACTGGTGGCATTCCTTTGTGCCAAACGTTTGGCCTCTGTTTTGTTATCCCTTTCCATATACGGCTGTTTAATCATTGCTTCACTGCTTTACTATTAATTATCAAAAAATAACAAAATGGCAAAAAAGGGTTCAAAACTGAATTCACATGAAAACACAATTCGGGAACTAATTACGGATATATTGAAGAAAATCCATTACAGGGAGACGTCGGGCGACAATACAAATGTATTACAACAACACTCAAACATTCATTCACTGCTGCAGTGAATACATCTAACAGAGTAACGACGCCAACCTGACTCACAAATCGTTCATACTCTCTTTTAGATAAAAAATCGATGATATTTCCAAGCAAGTCACCACATAGATTCGTTATTAAATTTTTGAGTCAAGTAGAAAAATTAATTTTCTATTTTATTAAATTTTTAATTGTTGAACAAAAATGTTCAATTCTAAATGAATTTATTGCGATTGATTTGTGTCGTAACGGCGCTCGTCAACCCTCAGATCACAGCGCAATGCCTTCAAAGGGATAACATTCTACGTCATTGCGATACCAAAAGCAGAAACGCAGTACACTTACAATGAGTTTTTTATTCCCATTTACATACATTACTGCAAATAATACTTCTATAAAATATTCAACTATTTCTTCAATTGAAAGAGAAACAAACGTTTTAAAAATTGGTACATGCGCCTATTTACAGGTTGCGCCGTTTAATAAAAACAACATTCAAAACATATTTTGGTTATATAAGAGGAAAACGTGAGCGAAAGAGCATGAAAACTTTTTGGTAATTTTTAAAACATATCTTTTGATCATATTTTAAAATTCAATAGATTTTTCACTTTAATTTTATAAAATTTAGAGTTGACTTTCCGGTCATTGATCTTATAAAAAGTTACTTTTCTAGAATGGGTAACGGTTATAATAAGTAGCAGCTAGGTCGAATTTAAAGCACGCAATTTCAGTAAATTCTTATTGAATGGATGCGTTGCCAACATATTTGTAGACAAAGTGGACTCAAGTTTTAGACAGTTATAGACAGCTATAAACAACTATAGACAGCAGGTATAGGGCTATAGACGGGTCAATCAATTGAAGTTCGAATCAAAATTTTAAAGATTTTAATGTGATTTCTCGTTACGATTGAATTGGTTTGCGATCGGAAGGAGAAGAAAAACCTGATTCTCTCTTTTGACTTGAATTCTGTCTCTCAAATACCAGAGGAGTCAAAAGGCTTAGCCATAGGCTTAGGCTATCTGTGACTTATTTATTCCAATTTAATCTGATTGTCAGATAAGACATATCGGTATATAATGAGAGGAAAATAACTTTATTTCTTTTTGCATAACAACTAATAAAATTTCGATCAATTGTATTGAACTTAAAGTTTATTTAATATTTTAGTTGAAGTTTATTCCCATTTATTAACCTTATTATAAAACCACAGAATGTCAGACTTACAACACATTCGGCGGCCAATAAATAGGGGAACAACTCATCAAAAGAGCACACAATTCCTGTTTTCTCAATCGCTTTTAAGTTTTCGAAATTCTAAGAATTTCCTAGAGAAAGATACTTGCTCAAATAAAGTGACTAACGGCTCAATGAAAGGTTAACTTTAATTTTAAGCTCAAATGGGTATTTGTGACCAACCAGTTGTAACTCACAATTACTTAGATCCAAATACAAGTTATTGTCAGAAAGTTGTAGTGATATAATGTGTCGACTTTTGTCATTGAAGGCCATAATTGGGTCGACAGCTTCTGATAGAAAATAATTTAAGAAAAACTTCAATTGAGAACATTTTAGTCTCAAATAACTTAATCGATAGTCAATCAGTTATTTTAATCATTCATTAATTTTAAAAATATTTTTTATTCCAAAATATTTGAGAAATAATTTATTATTCATTATATTTTGCTTAAAATGTCAAACCATTACTCAAACAATTAGTCCGATTAAACCACAAAAACTAAACAAAAATCAATAAAACAAACGATTGAATTCATAGATAAACATAATATCAGATATTTATAAATAAACTTCAGTCCAAAACAATTTTTCATTAAGTGATTTAAAAAAGAAATCGTTTCGAACCAATTAATTGATAGACGAATGAGAGACCACACAAATTATAATCAATGTTCACATCAATTCAAATAAGTTAGACAAATAGAGTCTATTTATATAAAAATCTTATCAAATATTTTCCTTAATTTTAAAATATAAAACTCTCGAATTATCGAAAATAGAAGTCACAACTTGTCACAAGTTTATTTACCGGTAGTTTAGGACATAAACGGGGGCATGCCGTCTTATCCGGGAGAATTCGTTATAAATCAGGGATAGCCAAACTCGGGGATAGCCACTTAAGGGCGAGGGGTCAGTGGATTTTTCCCAAATTCTGCCAAATCTAGGGGAGCTTGGGTGAGGATTAAATGGCCTACCTTTTGACCAATAAAGCCGGTTTAAATCTAGTTAATTTAGCTAAATTCCATTTTAATCCAGTCAGGGAGGCAATTACCGAAAAATGGTAGGGAGGTTCCCTGAGGGTAACAGAGGGATTTTTGGTTGATCCCCCTATTCCTGATATAAATGTATTTATATTGGGATACATTGAGTTCCTCCAATAGTTGAGTTGAAGTGTTGCCACTTCAAATAAATAAGTTGAGGGAAATGATAAGTTTGGGAATGTGATTGGGGGGACTGAATGCGATCGATTTATATTTTATGTTTAATTTTGATCCCATGTTTTAATAGTAATTTAAGGCACTATTTTATTAACGCTTCAAACTATTAGATTTAATGAGAGTTTCAATTGTCTTCAGTTCTATTATAATTCAGTTCTATTAAAATATGATTTGTTAGAGATATTGGTCTGACTATAGAAAGCGGTTTATAGAGAAACTGCGACTTCATTAAGGATTTCAGTCAATCTCTTGAGCGCCGAATCTAAAGATTGCTGTTCACGACCTGAACTGCTTCGGTATAACAAAGTAATAGCACTAATGTATTCATTCAATTGAAACTGAGAGCCCTTTTCGACTATTGTGGTAAGAATCTCGTCGGGAGTCAAATAGAAGAGTTCAAAATACTGTCGCGCGTAGTCGAGGGCCACCTCTCTTGACATCGTAATTGTGGTAAGACTTTGTTGAATTGCGAATATGTTTCGGCACATCTTTTTGACGCCATTAGAGTTGATTCGTTTTATAGTATTGGAACAGTTGATCAGAATAGTTGCCACTAAGTGTCCGACACCTTCAAAAATATAACGTAACTTCCAGGGCTCCAATACTTGTCCCAATGCCTCATCGATTGCGGCCAAGTCTTTGTTAAGACGTATCACTTCCGGGTCGGGTTCTTGACTGTCGATCCCCATCGCGAAAGAGCTCTGAGACACTGGCAGTAAATGATAAAAACAATGGACTCGTACTTCTAAATGGAGAACTAGAAGACAAGTTTCAGCCAACTCTTCAAAGTCACGGGACAGTTGGTTTAGGGTTGCGATTGAGACATCTGAGAGTGGCATCACATCAAAATTGGATTTGGATTCAGTGACAGACGGCGCCAAAAAACTACCGTCTGTTGACTGCGGTAATGAGTTGACTAATTCATCGCAGCGTTTGCCCAACCATTCCATTGATTCCTGCAACTGACCCAAAATTCTTAGTTGGGACACATCTGAAAGAATCTCATGAATCGGAATAAGGGTTTCCTGAGCCAAATTGCTCGTCAATATCTCAGATTCCCTCATATTTCTGAGGCGAACCTCTTCAGGTGATTCATCAAAAGTCATACGAGTTTCCTGTGATATTAGTCTAACGTGAGGTTTTCTTTGTCTTTCATTCTGAGCACTTAAAAGAGTAGCCCAATTAGGCAAAGATTTTAAGAAGCGGTTAATATCCTCATCTTTAGCCCAAGTGGCAGAAATTATACGTTTGTCTTCGGGTTCGGGCTGAACGATACCGCGATAAGCGGCCAAACACACGTCTTTATATTGGGACAGAATATTACATATAAGAGTCAAGAAGTCGTCTGCAAACAACGGCAGCGCAAACATTAAACTCTTCAGATCGAATACCGCCCTATCAATCAATGCTGTGCTATGAAGCACAGGTTTGGACAGACCCGCCTGCGATAGGAATTCTGGGTCATTCTGTAACTTCCAAATATCGAGACTTTTGTTCGCTGAATCCAAAGTACGGTCTAATTCGCCGTTTATTTGCGCACAAAAAGTCTTCGCACATGAAATCAAATATACATAAAGTGAACAATGATTTCCATCTTCAAGTTCGAGCTCTTCTTCAACTTCTCGGATGAATTTCATCAAAGGATTAAAAATCAAAATAATATTTTCCGGTTGTAGCGAACATACGATGTATTGCTCAGAATCACTGATAGACAGATCAATCGAATCGATAGGTGTCTCACCGTTTTCTGACTTGTCTTTAAGCGCTTCCTTCTGTTCGGCTAAGAATGCGTTTAAAGACATGGCGTGTGAAGAATATTCGAAGCGAAAAAGAGGCGCCTTTTTCATTCTCAAAGTGGTCACCGCAGCGGTTATTCCTCTCTTTTTGGCAAAAAATGAGGATAAGTCTGTGGGTATAGCGTTTGTCGAAACGGCCGAACTATTGATCGAATGATTGACTTTAGAGGTTGAATGAGAACCGCTTATATCTAAATACAAATCCATAACAAACTGAAGTATTGCCTGAACTTTGGACCAAATGTCAGGAATTGTATAAAGATTTATATATTGAATATTGAAATTGTGGTCCGATTGGATGCGATGCAGATTTGAGAGAACAACAGAGTCGTGCAAATGAACGACTGTTCTGTACTCCTGGAACAGTAGTTCTAAAAAATTCTGCAAAATATGAGTTGACTTTTGCTTATTTTCATAATTTCCTAAAAGTGCAGACGAGTTGAAGACATGAATAAGAGTCTTATTATCATTAGTCCATTCGTTTGAATCGGGAGCTTCAGATTTGACTTCACGACCGGTTCGCTTGACAATATTTATAAGTTCTTTATCACATCTCTCTTTGATTATCTGAAAATTAATTAATTTAATATTTAGTTCAAACCAATCAAACTATCTGTCAATTGAAGGCATACATCGACGGCTTCGGCAATTTTATTCAGAAGCGCCAGACATCTGATCAAAATTGCAATAAATTGTTTACTGTCTTCTTCCGGATCCGATATATTCGTGTCTTCTTCAATAGATTCTTCATTGGTATTGATTTGAGGCACTGATGCTATCCTTTGCTCTTTAATTAAAATAAAAGATTTTTATAAATTATTGAAAACAATAATTTTCATTACTTTTATTGATTCCAATCTGAAGCGCCGGCGACAGTATGTCTGCGACAGACATTTTTCTTGAGGGAGTGTTGTCTGATGTGTGTCTTACAGATCCGTGACGTTTAAAGCGTTTAATGAGATCAGTTGTGGACTTAATGTAAAGATGTTTATGGATTTCGTCGACAATCATTTCATATAACGACTCTTTTTTCTCCACTAATTCTGTCTTTACTTCTTTGAGTGCGTCCACATTCACTAAATCCGTATCCAATTGTCTCAAAGAATTAACCACTAGTTTTGTTGCGTGAAGATAATGTTTGCGTTGGATATATTGGTCAACACTCTGGGGGACAGTCATCATAATCTCGACTCTGTCTAAGAGCTCCAAAACTACTTTGTTTTCAACTGATTCGATCCATAACTTCTTGAGTTCGTCGCGTTTGCAGTGAAGCAGTTTCTGACAGGTCTGCAACTTATCTCTTGTTATTATCACCCGTTCTTTCGATTGCTTCAAACGTTGAGATATTTTGGAAAAGGCGGACATCACCTGAAACGGAGCCAACATTTATCTTCGGAAAAAATGGTTAGAACTGAACCTGAGACAAGTCGTGGTGATGTCCCACAACCAATTGAGACAACTTTGCGTCACATTCCTTAAATTCTCGCTCTAAGTTTGCTTTCTCTCTGTCCCTATCGGATGAATCCCGCGAAGAGGTCAACGAACGGATTACTGACATAAGAAGACCGCCCTTAAGAACCGACTGATTCAAAAACAATTAATTTGATGTCAAATGAAGTCAAAGAAAATATTTACAGACGACGACTCTTTGCTCGAGGCACGGGTCAAACGGGGCGGACGTATTGGCTGCGATTCCGACTGCATTTTCAATTAAGAGAAGTAAAAACAAATTTCTTTTTGACGGCGTTTCCAAATATGACTGTTTCTCTCTCTGTCGCTATGTTTTGATGTGCTGTTCGGCAGACTGTGCGCCGACTATCAGCAAAATATTCAATAATTGGCGCAATATTTTAAAATTTTATTATTTTTATTTAAATAGGAATTTGAGGCAAAGTGTAGTAACTGTTGAAGACTTTTATATCCATTTACTAAATGAGCGCTTTTTTTGGTAGATTTTGGTAGATCTCCTTTTTGGTAGATTGAAAATAGGTTTCAGCTAGGAGAAAACCCAAGTTTTCTTTAGATTCTCTTGTCAATTTGTAATTAGTAATTACCATTCTCCCTTTCTGACTTGAATAACTTATAGATAGATAGATAGTTATCAGGGATCCCCAAGGTGGATCAGCCTAAAATCACCCTGTTGGCGAGAAATCTGAAAAATCCCCCCTGTCGCGCTCTAGGGACCCCAAGCTGTTTGCCGCGGGAAGTGCGGTGGCCATTTTTCTGTAAATCTGTCCGCCAAAGCTTGATTTAAACCGAATTTAAGACAATTTAAAGTCGCCGAGCTTGGGGGTCCCTGATAGTTATAGATGTTATATTTGATTTTAAAAGAACTTTAACAAAAAAAGATGAAATAGATGGGAATATGCTGTGGTTACTGTGCTGTGGTTATTTGACCAATATTTTAATTATTATATTTTAATCAAAAGAAGTTCTTTAAGATAATAAAATATATATTTATTTATAAAGTTTTGGAATACAATCGAAAAGAATTCAAAAAAGTTTAATAAATGTTATCATTAAATATTGAATTTATAGAAAGATTAATAGATAATAATATTAATTCCTCGAATTCAATAAACGATTAAATAAAGATAAGAAAACATTTTAAAAATTAAAGCAATTTGTTTTGAATATCTAAATAATGGACATTCATTTAATCATTTAAATGATGAGAATATTACTATAAATAACTTATTCTTTTTAAATAATTGTTAAAACGAATTGAAAGAGTGCTTTAGTGACACATTTTGATTAAATAGTAGTGATTTCAAAATTGGATCTCAATTTTGAAAAATTGTTATTTTCATAGAATATATAAAATTTTAATATACAATTGTATATCAATTGTGCGATGAATTTATTCACAAATGCGGAGTCGAATCAAATATTAGAAGAGTGAACACAACGATTGATTTTAGGACCAAATCTATGCAGTTATAGAATGAGATATGGTTTCCACCGTTGAAATTGTGATCTCTTCAAAAGAACAAAACATTTGAATTATTGAGCGATAAATTCAATTTGAAGGCAACGTTCAAATCACTTACTTCCTGGGGTTTGTCCAAAAGCATTGCTCTTTTCAGATAACACAATATCTAATGATCTGCCAAAGAATCGCTTATGTAATCGATACAGAGTTGCAATTATTATACAGATTGCGAACATTGAGAAGGCGTACATAAATGGGAATAACCACACTTTCGCCAATTGCTAACAAATGTCACCCAAATTAGATATCATCTTTCAAATCTTTTAAAATCATTAGATTCTAATTCAATTTAGAGAGGTCAGGCATTTTCTAGGTTAAACTCTAATGAGGCACAAACAGCACTAAGCTCTTTCGCTTTAGCCCTAGAACAGGGGAGGGCAAAGTTGGCAAAATTTTAGGGGTGGGCGGAGAAAGGGTGAGATTTTAGAATATTAGCATTGTCAGAATTATCTTCAACTAAGAAAGCTTAAATTATAATTAAAAATTGATAGATATCTGAAGAACCTCTGACCTTTAACCACCAACTCTTAATAATCAGGGATTTATGATTTTTATTATTCAAAGAAAACTGTTTTCTATAGGAAAATAGTACTCAATTGAGTTGAGTTAAAATAAACATAAAGGGATTGAAGTAAATTCACGCGATATTCCGTGTTTTATAAGTTACAGTCTATAACCAAAAAGTGATTAACAATAACTGTAGCGAACAGTTGGTTATCATTTATAACTAGGTATGTTAGTGGTGAAACTTTCCCAAAATTTAGCCTAGTTTAGGCTATTCCCCCACCTATTTAAAGTTTAAAAATGACCGAATTTGAATTGTTTTTAAACTTAATCAGGAAATATTTCATAAAAACTTCAAAGTAAGACTGTATATAATCAAGCTTATGGACTACAACAAACGAGGGAAAGATTTTTGTATTAATTTATGAAGAATCAATGACTTTATTAAATTTAAAGACTAAATACCTCATAAGGAAATGAGAGCGAAATTATGGTTAATGCAGTTCCCACGTTTTGAATGCCGGCTTCGATGGCTATAGTTCTTCGGAATGAGTGTTTCAGTCGGAAAATACTTGCGGCCAAATAGCCTAAAGTGAAACCCAGCAGTGGGAGAGACAGTTCGGCGATGTATATAGAATATGGAACGTCATGGAATATATTGGGAAATATAAACACTTCTAATGTCTGACAGACTATTATGATTGAGAAACCGGCAAAACTTCCGACCTATAAATAATGGAACGATAAAAACAAAACAATTAAAACTTATAATAAATAAAAATATTAAAATTCGATGTTTAATCACTAAAAACGCAGAATAAAACTTATTGAGTAATCAAATATTGGACATTGAGTTTGAATGTCATTCAATCAATTTATTCTAAGTCCTCATAAATATCGATTCATATAAGATATCGTTGAAAACAAAAATATCATCAATTAATTCGATTATTCAAATTCAGTCATTAAATTGGTTTTCGAATTTCGTTTAGAATTCAATTTAAAATTGGATT